>PVJO010002194.1:107543-149674 GCA_004026905.1 Hystrix cristata | reverse complement strand
AGGGGAAAGGGAAAGTGTGGAAAATGATGGATGATCCTGCTGTAAATAGGGAGGGAGGGTGCAGAGGGGAGGGGGGGAGAGGGGGGAGAACCAAGATACATCATGTATGGGTACAGAATTAATGTAATGAATGTGACCATTGTATGTAGAATGTACCAATACATGTTCTTGGTTTAAAATAAAAAAAAAAAAAAAAAAAGAACGGGTGCAGTGGAGGAAAGTGCCACAGCGCCTGAAGGAAGAGGGGGAAGCACTGTCAACAAGAGGTATAAGTCATGTGGATAAAGGAGACAGGCCTCACAGAAATGTCAAATTCGGCTGGTAATTTTGAGCAGGTTGGAGAATAACTGAACAGTGTTAGCATGTTACAGAAAACAAAGTTATTCACTTAATTAATAGATCTTTTTCTTTTTCTTCTCGTGTATATGTTTTTTGAATGCGTTATTTTGAAATGGAAGCCTTACAAACTGGTGCATTCCTTGAGTTGGGAAATCCCTGTACCGGCGATTCTCTGACTCACCACTAGATGGACACATTTGATATTTTGTTTTCCAAGAAAGGGGAAGTTCATACTCAGATCTTTCTGACTCAGATGTAAACTGCTGATTTTCAAATAAGATTTGTTTGAAGTTTTAGAAATATAAAATCACTGATTAAAATAATTAGTAGACGTTGTCTGTATATTTCAATAATGTTACTTAAAAACAAACACCACTGTAATCACCATCTTCAAGTGGTGATTAATACAACCAGACAAATCTTTGAAGCCAACAGTACTCCCTCTTCAATCTTCTCTATTTCCTACCTGAATAAACCACCACTATGATTTATGAATTAGCAGTTATTTAAAAAATACTTGTACAATGTATGATGCATCCCTAAATAATATAATGTTTAATTTGTCCTGGTCTTGAAACTTGTATTTTTAAGACGCCTATACTGTCAGTGAATCAGCAGGTCATCAGACCACTCCTGGTTCTTGCAGTACTGGCAGACATACAGCTGTAATTCCCAGAATTTGAGGTGGTGGGACGCACCTTTCTGGCCAGACAGCCTTTGGAAATACGGGTGCTTGTTTGCATCAACCAAAACCCAGCATCCCTGGCAGAGCGAAGAGAACCCAATAGCTATATCCACTCTGCCCTGGCTGCCTCAGCCTTACCAGCACTGCTCATGTCTGAAGGCATCATACTGAAGTTCCTAAACTTTCTCTGGTAGTCAAGGATAAAGTTAAAGGACACAAGAAGACTGAGAAGGCTATTTTGCTCCTTAGGAAACTCAAGCCCTGGAATGATATCAATAAGGTTTTATACCACTCAGCAAATGAGAGCTGAAAAGGGCAAAATGAGAAACCGCCATTGTCCCCAGTGCAAGAGGGGACAATGCAAGAGGGCACTCTGCATCATCAATAATGAACACAAAGGCATCCACAAGACCATAAGAAATATTCCTAGTATTATTCTGCTTAATATAAGAAAACCGAACATTTTGAAACTTCCTTCTGGTGAGCATGTAGGACATTTCCAGAAAGGGCTTTCTGGAAATTAGATAAACTGTATAGCGCTTGATTTAAAGACAGTTCCCTGAAGAGTAACTGTAACACGCCCATGCACAGGGTGATCAACCCAGACCTCAGCAGAACCTTGGAAAGTTCAGAGATGCAGCGCCCTCCGAGCACCAGGCAAGAAGATTCATCACAGAGGAATCACGAGAATCACGTTGAAGCTGAACCCATATGCAAAGGCCATGTGAGGAAACACCATTCTTCACCAGGCCAGGAGTCACAGAACCCTGTGAGTAAAGCTGCAGCTACAGCGGCAACAGCCAAATCAGATAAGAAGGGCAGTGCAAGCATGAAGCTCGTGGGAGGGAAGAAAGAAAAGAAGGCTGCTGATGTTAAGAAGCAGATGCCATTGGGGAAAAAAAACCCACAGCTATCAAAAAACTGTAAGGAAAAAAGCCCCCAAAAAATGAAAAATAAAAACACCACTACAGAAGAAGCTGCTGCACAAGCTGTTAAAATTTGTTTGTTCCATAAAGGTCCCGTAAGTTTGGACAGCTTACTTTGAATAATGACCTGATCAAGGAAAAAAAAACTCCTGTTTTCTGAATTTTTCTCTTTTGCATTTTCACTTATTGTATTTTAGAGATTTATGCATGTTGATGTGTTTCAAATGCATTTTAAAAGCCATTCTATAATGTTGTGTTATATAAATAGACTAACATTAATTTCTGATTTTGGACTAGCTTTCTTCCATTCAACATGACTTTTGTATTCATCTAAGCACCTGAAACTTAGGTAGGTTAAACATCCTTCATACATAATCCATATCTAATTATTCCAATATCAATATTCTGGGAGTCTGGTCTTTTATCTTTTCTGATGACTTTTGTTCACTTAGACTTGGTTCCTTGTGTTTTACTAATTTTTTAAAAAATTATCAGTACATAGAAATTCTCCAAAACTAATGTTCCAATTTTTCCTCATGCTGTTACATCTTTAGCCACAAGGAGGGCCCCACTGTTCTCTTGTAGAGATCGTTTCACCCATCTCTCTATTTGGCTGAAAGTCCCTGTTTTAGCAATCGTGAAGCAGGTACCTTTTCTTGGGTCAGGAAAATCTTTGGCCTGTGGTCTTCTCCAGTGATAAATATGTTGGAAAGCCTGGTGGCAAAGCTGCTGCCACTGATACCTTTCACATGAGCCACATTGAAAGAGTTGGTTTACTGGCTTCTGTCTCTGTATTCCTATTGATGATCACGGGTTAGTGCTTGCAGTCAATATACCTAGAGTAACTTGATTAAAATGCCTATTTTGGTCAAGCTCCTGATCAGTCTGGACGATGGCGATGTAAGTGGTGGCCACAAAGTCTTTCTCATTTCTGAGAACTCATACTCAGCCTCCTCAGGCATAATTTGGTGAACAGCAAGATGATCTTTGGTTCACACATCAGATAAAGATTCTCACTGGTTTTATCCACATATAAAACTGTCAGGGTAGTTTACCTCTGACTGGAGTTTGCCTTTGTTCTTAAGAAATGTTGCATGCAGATTTCTTTCCTTCTCCCAGTCAGAACACACAGGAATCTGGTCCTCAGGGAACAGGTGAGAGGGAGCAGCTTGACAGGGCCACGTAAGTATGAACAGCAAATACACCATTCACTTTGTCCAGCATCCAAGGCTTTGGGGAGCTCTTATGTAATTCAGAAACACAAGTCATGGATATCCTAGGTACAAAAAGAGCTGAAAGCAATGTATTACATGAATTCAACAGGGAAGATTTGATTTGCCTCTGCCAGGCTTATAAGGGCAATGCCAACCTGAAGCTACTTTAAGGTGAAATCTTGACTTGCTTGTGTTCAGATCATGTAGGTAGCGTGGATGATACTACTAAACTTGTATTACTGACCATTCAGGTTTACATTTTAGATTCATTCACTCACAGCTGACCAAATCAAAGGAGGCCATACATTTTGGTAAGAAGGAAAAGAGATTTATTTAAGGCTAGCTCCAAGGAGCTAGAGGGGTCCATTTGTTTCAAATCACCATCTCACCATGTATAGGTGGGCAAGGGTCTTTTACAGTAAATAAGGAATAGAGGGGAGGGGAGCACAGAGTGATAATGTAGATCACCACTCTTGCTTTATCACTTTCAGCATCTTCAACTCATTCGCTTCTTTCTTGTATAAAAGAAACCAGTCTCTTGGCCTCCTGGGGACAGCATCTTCATATTTTGTCACTTATTTTGGGCTGCAGAGAGGAGCGCTTGACAGGGGGAAGTTTGGAGAAGTTGCTTATCTTTAAAAGAAAAACGTCTAATTTTTAAAGTTCCATTTTGTGGTGTTGGTTACACTTGTGGTTTAAAATTCTCACAGGAAATTCTTCATTGTTTCCCCTAGTCACACTAGAGTCAAGCACAAATAGGCAAGTGTCCCTTTGACTGGTAAGTTTCTACAGAAGCCCTTTCTAGAGTTCTGGTTTATGCTAGACTCTTGGATTCTACTTTCTATGCTTCTTAGCATTCCCATGGAGTGGGCCTATACAGTCCAGGCTCTGGTGTATGACGAGGAAAAAACTGCCAAGTGTACATCCAGAAGCAAGTGGTAAGTAGCTATGTTTATTGAGGATCATGGGAAGTTGTGCTAAGGGCGAGTCTGTGACAACAAAAGATAGGATGCAGACAGAAAAACAAAGGGTGTCAGGGTGACAGAAAAGTGGAGGCACTGCACACAAGTCATAGCACATGGCAACAGTAACAGCAACAAACCCCTATTAATCAGGCTTTGGAAATTTAAAGGGTATGCACCTCAGCCCAGGTGCCTCCCCCTGAATCTCTAGTTGTGACTGACAGTCATAATTGACAGGGTGCTGAGTGGCCTTAGGGGCTCTCAACATGCATGTTTGTCCTAGAATTCACTCTGATCTTTATTATATTCATGACTTGTAGTGCATATTTATGAACCCTTAATGAGGTAGGAGTAGTGTGAAGGTGACTGAAGGTCAGGCTAGGAGCTGCAACACACGTGTACTTACCTAGGGCATCAGAGATCTCCTGGACTTTTGTTATTTCATTTTCTACCTCTCTTAGGAAAATGGAAGAAGGAATAACAGTAGGGTATTGTTTAGAATTAAATGAGTGAATGGGGGTGACGTCTTTAGCTTCCATTGTTACTAACTGTATTATTTGGGTCCAGATTTTTTCCTACTAGCCACTAGATGGCATTAAATCACAAGTTGTAGGCCTTCTGATTTTGAGTCACAAGAGACTGTTGCTGCTGCGCTGACAACAATATTAAACCGGTGGGATGGTATAGTGAAGGCTGGGAGGAAAGCAGAAGAACTTAGAGACATGTAATATAAAGTGCTCTGCCCCTCCCCAAGTTAAGACAATGGCCCAGTGAAGTGTGGGGCAGAGCAGAAAGAGAATAGAAGTCTCTGAGTAACTGTGGGCTTTCACTGAATGCAGAGCAGGAAAGTTTAGAGATACCTCTTTAAGGCATAGTCAGTCTTTGCTGGGAACAAAGTAGTAATCCTAGGAACTGAGAGTAGGCCAGTAAGGCAGAGAGACAATCTATAAAGATGGGAGTGGATTTTAAGAACAAAGAAAACTTCTCATTTCCATGCTAAAAGCTGGACTCCAGAAACCATTCATGGTTAAAAAAGCTGGTTGTCTGTGCTATAAATCAGCAAAGAAATTTCTGATGTCTTACTGGTACTTACTTGGTGCTTCTTCAGGGCTAGAAATTCTTAGCATTTTGACAGAAGAGCTGAGTAATTTTCTGGGGGAAATATAATTTACGTCAGGTGTTACTGTTCATTCATGTACTATGTTAAATGTACAATTAAAACTGCAAGCCACAAAAAGAAGCCAAAAAAAAAAAAATGGATCTTGTGAACTTTAGAGGAAAGAAGCAGACTTCAAAATGAATCACACGTTGGAATTATCAGACAGGGACTTATAAATAACCATAAACTAGGACTGTGACTTTAGTAAGTCCAGCCAAAGGTTTTTCATTATTTTCTTCTGTACTTTCCCCAGTCGCTTGCTTTCTGAAGTGTAGTTTCTCTCTTCTTTTTCCCCTTCTTTTTCTGCCTTCATGTCTGCAAACTTCTGCAGCCTTAGGATTTTTTTTTACCTTTTCAGCAGTTAGAAACTCCAGAGGAGACACATAAGAATAAACCCACCCAGCATTTTGAGCAAAGTTTCTCATGCAACCAGCATGGAAAACCTAGGCCTGAGGCACGGTGGGGAGGACTGCTCTTTGGGGCAACACCTGAAGAAATAATCTTCTTAAATCCTACATATCTTTGGGTCCTAAATGAGGTTGGAGTAGGGCATGGTTTGAGCTGGCTGGGAAGATAGGTGTGACCTAAGGGAGTGGCTTAGAACTGACCTCAGCCTGGAGCACGAAATCCAAATGTCTTCTACTCACAGGATGGGAAAACTCCCATGAGAACTGAGATAGAATAAATGGAAAAGATACCACGAGCTTGCTCTCTTGCTCTCTTGCCCCTTGCTCCCTAACCCTCCTCCCCTTTTGGGTCTCTAACTGCCCAAACAAATTCTTTTTCTTTTGTTACGTAAATAAATTTTTTTATAGACCTCAATTGACCCACCCAATTCTTTGTGGTGCATAACAACCTGGAAATTTAAAACACAAAAAATGCCGCTCTGATATTATAAATACTTTAGATGAAAGGGAATCCTCTAAACTGCTCTTTTATTTCTCTCTAAAACCAAAGGGCATAAGCTTAGTCTACCCGATGCCATTTTTTTGGTGGCTGGGGGGCATTTCCTAAGCCATGCAGATTTGAAGTGGTCATTCAGGAGATAACTGACATTATCCTTGGGATCTGATAGAGTTTATGCACTCAAACTGAGAAGGAACCCCCGGTTTTCGTCTTTTCCTCTCTGCCCCGTAAGAAAGTCCCAATCCTCTTCTCGTCCTTTCTCTCTCAGTCTGAGGCTTTCATCTGTTAGAAAACTCAAATCCTTTAACTTTTTCTGATATTAATTATCAGGGAGAGGTGGGGAGCTGAAGGGTGGAGGGAGAGCACTAGGAGCTGGGGAGCTCAGGAAGTTTGCTCATGGCTCTGGAGACAGTCCATAGTGTGTCCCCCCCACGTGGGAGGGGTGAAGGGAAGCATGTGGACTCCGTGTTTTCCTACTGGGAGGAGAGGCCCACGGGCCTGTGGGAAGCACTCTGTTTTAGCCCTTCTCAGCTGTCTACCATGCCCTTCTTGGATTCCAGAGCTGCCTGTCAAGACTTGCTTACATCTATTTTTTCCTGGAGCCTCTTGGGGTTGCTTCTCTGGTGCTAGCTTGCTTATTTCTGGTATTCTTCTAATAATGTTAGCCTCAGGTTTATCCTATGTAAAATGGTATGTGATTTGTAGTTCCCAAGTGACATCTCCAGATTTAAAACACTCTGTGAGTTATTTATATATGTCACAGGTCCCTAGATATAAAGATCTTTGAGTTGAACTTTTAAATAAGTCCCAGCTGTTGTATACGACTCCTTTTCCCTGCTTTCCTGATGTGTTGGTGAAGGTTGGAGTAACTATGTGTCGGGAATAAGAATGCTTGTGCTGGACACAAGCAACAGATTTTTACATGAGTAGCAGGGATGCTGGACTAGTCAAGGACAGAAAACAGGACAGAGCTGCCAATCATGGGTGGCTGTGAACCTGGGGTAACACCTGGGCAGTTCTGGCTCTGAGAAATGGGGCAGGCTACACATATAGCATGACCCTGGGATTATGCTATGTTCTGACCTTGGTTTGGGGTAAGTTGCACACAGAGTGTGTTCCCAGGATGAGGCAGGTGGCTCATGCAGCCCGACATTGGGGGACCTAAATAGGATCCTGGCTTTTTCTTTTTTTTTCTTTCTAAAAGTACGCAAGAGAGATATTAAAGGCATGTAGTACATTGTAAATGATTATGGGTAACTCAACATCTGTCTCCAAAATGCCACCTTTAAATTATATTTTATGAACTTGGGACTGAGTTAAAATGGAGGTTTTTTAAAAGGTTGATTTCTTTTCTCCAAGTGTAAATTAAATAGTAAAAAGACAAGACCTTAAACTTGATCTTATTATAAGGGGGGATAGCAAACAAAGATCCTCCTAACAATCTAACTCTTCTCCTTTTTCTCCTTCTGTCTCTTACTGGTTATAAGTTTATGGTGTTAACTAACAGGAAAAAGTACTCAGAGTAGTTTAAAGTATTAAAGAAATTAATGTTGTGACTTATATAAGAAGAAAAGAGTGCTAATTGATAACTCCTAAAGAAAATTCTAACTGCCTAGTCTATTTACAGTTATAAACTTAAAACTATGAAAAAGATTATTATAATTTGGCATGGCCACTGCATCTAGAAGCACACTTTGATTTAATGTAATTGCTTTATGTGTTATACATATTTTCTTGTTTGTTCATCTGCCTGTTAATCTGCTTTAATAACTGGTTAAAGTACCTGCAAGCTGCTTCATTAAAATTTTTTTGAGCTCATATTAATTTTTTATTTTCATTTTTTTTTTGCCCTTATAATATTCTGTCTCTGTTAGGGCTTTCCATAATAAAAGTCATTATACAAATATTCAACGGTAACCAAACTCAAAACATTACGGGATAAAAACTGCTAGGATCAAGGCCTACATAAAACTTGCAAATAAGAATCTTATATGACTTAGGTTAATATGTATGTGTTCGTATATAGCTTTCAGGTATATACTATCCTGTAAAAGTTTTATTTAAGTTGGCTTATAGATAAATGGACACTCATGATATTAGCCCAAATGCTTTTTGTTTGCATGGCTTAACAATTAACTAATTTAAATTGGTTAATAGCATAAGAGTAAAGACATATTTAAAGTTGGTGACATATTTTTTTGTCCAGGTTGTTAGTCACTGAAGAGAATATTTATCTTTTAAAAATTTATAAATGGGATCTCCATTGTTCCTGTGTACAATAATTTAAGCATTTTTCTTTGGTTAAATTGTATACTTATAGTTTAAGAATGTTCATTCTGCTGTGCTTTGGTTCTTATGAGTCATCTAAAGTAATTATTAAAATGAGTAAATAAGCAAAAATAAATAAGATTAATGCTTATAAATGTTTACAATGATGTGTAAGTCATAAGTTGCTAAATATAAATTCAAGTATTCTTGGCTTCTTAAGACTTATAAAAAGATAATAATTTGGTTTAGTCAGACTATTTTTATAAAATATTAATATATACAAAGGATTAGGATTGCTTCCTTAAATTGTTACATTTCTAATATATAATTTTATATTAAAATAATATTTTAAAAAATTCCCCTAAGAAGGGATATCTTGGGCCTGAGGAACTGCTGAACAAAACTCCCTCCTGTGGCTAAAAAAGGAGCTGCTTCAGTGGTCACCACTGATGTGCGGCTTCTCTGGTTTTCCTCCAGAATTTATTGAATCCCACCCAAACTAATGTTGTTTACATATTGTATATATAGATTTACATTGGCTATAATTAAAAGGTTAAATTTTTTATATTTAAAGGAATAAGGTTTTCTTAAAATATTAAAATGTTCTTGGTTAAACTTACAAAAACTTGATTAAAAGAACAAAGCTTTTATATTTTACTAGGATAATTTCTCATGTTTTCCACTGTTAGGCTTTTAGTTACTTAAGAAACTGAGTTTTAAGAGGTAAAAATTATTTAAATGTTGACTTGTAAAATACTTTCAAGAATCAGTTTATGATTGCTTAAACAGCTATTATCTTAAATTATAACATTCCCTACATATATCTGGAACTAGAGATATGTATATACATCAGAAGAAAAAATATGCTGTGAATCCAAGCTTTAAAGTTAAGCTTAATACATGCAAAGTAACTAATACATGCTCTGTTGGTAAGATAGTTGTACTAGAAAGCCTACTGTTCCCACTTCAAGACTGGTTCAACTGACCTGGGTGTTCAACAATTGAGGTTTAGAGACCAAAGCTAAGAAAGGTAGCTGGGCTCAGAGGACAACCAATATTTTGGCTCTTGCCCTTCAAGGGCAGCCAAGATCCAGAACGCGATGGGACCCATCTAAAATGACCCTGCAATTTTAGTGAGTCATCCAGCCCCTGGAGTGGAGAGATTGTTGGATCCCAGAGGACAGGAGTCAACCAGTATACACTGTGCTAAAAGGGAAATGTTCCCATGCCTCCAAGGGAGGCCACGTGGTCAAGCAAGGCTGTGACCCATCCTGGCAGATGACATAACTGGTAAAAGAAAAAGTTATGGAGCTTGAATGCTTAAATTGACCTTGAAAAAATTATATAGATAGATATAGATATAGAAATATAGATTAATTTTAATACAAGTCTTACTTGGACTTGGTTTTAAATACCCAAAAGGAAAGTATAACAACAAATACATATATGTATACACACACACACACACACACACACACACACAATTATATATATATATAGAGAGAGGGAGAGGAGCGAGGAGAGGTATCAAATTAGAAACTACCCTAGAAATAAAAAGGGCTCCAAATACTGCACCAGTCCTTGCTGGCAGTCTCCAGTTGCACCTGCAACTTATATCCATAAAAAGTTTGCACCTATAACCACAAAAAGTTTTGATTATCAGTCTCATTAGCTATCCCAAAAATATCTCCTTCAGCCTCTCTTAGTATAGTCTCATTATTTTATTTGAGTATACTTTCAAGTGTCTTTAAGGTAAATATTCAGGTTCTTGTATAGATGTGCCTATAAAATAAAAGCAACAACATAAATACTGTAGCTGCTAATTATTATTACTTTTGTGTTATAACCTTTCTGTTACCTACTTCAGACTTTATATGTTTATATTATCTGGAACCAATCATTACAAAAGGTCTTCAGGTCTACAAAACAGAACCCTATAGTAAAAAATTAATGGTGCAATGGTCACAAAACATAGACACCTTTAGTATACCCCTTTGCCATCCTTATAATTAAAAATTTTAAAACTAGATTTCTTATTGACAGTATGCTCTTACACTCCACCTGTTATATTTGGGCAAACACCTCAAAATAAATACAGGTGAATTTTAACAATAAAAGACTATGTGAGGTTGGGGATTTAGCTCAGTGGTAGATCACTTGCCTAGAAAATGCAAGGCCCTGAGTTCAATCTCCAGCACCGCCCTCCCCCAATAAAGAGCTATGTGACATGTCAGTAGAAGTCAGTAGACTTCTACCATATTTTGGACAATATTCATCAATAGTCTACTGTTAATTTCCGGCCCCTGCTTGTTGAACAAGGTTATAAAATAAAGCATTAGTGGCTTGTTAATGTCTTTGACCCCTTTTCCAGCCTATTAAAAGATGATGATTCATCAAACAAAAAAATCTACTTCCTTTGTCTCCTTTAGATCAGTCAGAGTGAGATTTTTTTATCTGTGGCTAGGCAAAACCAACATCAGCCTGAAGTAGTTACAAGAAGACGGAATGTTGGGCCTTCTGGACCTCCTTAAGAATAAGGATTCAAAATCTCCAGGTGGAGGTGGGGGGTGAGGTAAGATAGAAGAGCGGTGAGGTAGAATAGAAGAAATTAAATATAGGTAGAAAGGAGACAAAGAAATCATAATTTAAAAATTGTACTTTTTATTGGGTGTGACGGTGTACACCTGTAATGCCAGCACTAAGGAGGCTGAGGCAGGAGGATTGCCATGAGTTTGAGGTCAGCCTGGGCTACATAGTGAGGTCAAGAACAGCCTGAATTACAGAGTGAGACTCTCTCAAAAAAAAAAAAAAACCCAAAAAAGTAGGGGGTGGATTATATGTGTACTATTGGCCAATACCCTTCTAGGGGGTGGGCCACCTTTCTCCAGGGTTTCCATCCTCTCAATAGAAGCATAAATGTTCCTAATTCCAAGAAATAAGCTTTCTCTCTTTCTCTATCCCTCCCCCTCTGTGTCTGCCACACTCTATTTCTTTGAGTTCATACTTCTGAATTTCTGTCTAATAAAACATTTCCTATGCCTCTGTTATGGTTTGTGTCTAGATGTCCCCCCAAAGACTCATGTGGTAAGAAGTAGCTGGATCTAGAGTGTGTGATGCTGGGATTAAGGGCGTGTGATTACTAAATTGATCCACTGATTGGTTTAGCACCATCCTAATCCTAGCAGCCTGGATAAGATATAAGATACAGAAAGAAGCTGGTTAGTCCACTTGCTGGCATCCCTTGCTTACCTGGATGCCTTCTGCCTGTCTGCTGTGCCACCCTGCCTTGGACCCAGCTGACTGTGGAATTGAAACCTCTACAAACTGTGAGCTAAATAAACCTTTCTTTCCCTAACTTTGGGTGTCTAGTATTTTGTCCGAGCAATGAGAGAAAAGTAACTAACACAGCCTCCTATTGTCTAGTCCTGAAAATTCTTTTTCTGGGACTGCAGTCAGCAAACCTGTGAACCAATTCTATGAGTAGGACGAGTAAAGTTCCTTATCTCGCTTCAGGAACCTCCTCGGACCCTGTTTGGTGACAGTAGTGTAAGTCATATAAAGAGGAACACGAAAACAGAAAACATAGAAAAATACAACAAAATTTCAGAGATCTTTAGGACACATATAATTACAGTACCAAAGAAAAGGGGGAGTAGAAACATTTAAAGAGATAATTTGGATTTTCCCAGAATTGTTTAAATATCAGTCAGCAAACTTCAAGAACAATAACTGCATGCTTGTGCACACTTGCACACACACACACACACACACCACTACACAGCTCACTTCAGAATATTAGATTCAAATTGCTGAAAATCAAGATAAAGAGATAATCTAAAACCATTATGCACTACACACATGAAAACAACAGTAAGGATTACTGCTGACTTCTCCCAGAAACAGTGTAGCCTAGAAGACAATTGAAGTGAGTGGAGGTTAGCAGGGACCCATGAGGGAACTGACAGAGAACAAAATAGGATTAAGTGATACAGAAGAAATAGGTCACTATGGAGAAGAGGCCTGCAGGTTGGCTGACAGCAGCTGGCTAGCTGCCAGCTGGGAGGCAAAGCGAAACTAGTAACATCTGTTTTGCTCAGAGAACTGGAGAATGCATTCAGATTGAAAGGATCATCAGCAGTTGGAACCAGCTAGGAAAATGTGGGACGCTGCTTCCAGAGCAGCCTTTCACAGTCAACAGTTGGTGAGAGACCTCAGCACAAGTGCTGGCAGCCACAATCGTGGAGCAAGAGCTGGCAGAGAGGCGACTGTAGCGAAGGGCTGAGTGTTCGCAGCTGCCAAGTTCCCAGAGTGGATGAAGGAAAGACAGTCATGGGAGATTGCTGGAAGTTGGAGAGCAGTCTGGGAGGAATACCACTGAGAGGCAGGGGCTGGTGAACACAGACCAGGTGCCTACAGTCAGAGGTCAGGTTCAGCCTGAGCTACACAAGTTTGGAAGCTCGCAATGGGTCTGTATTCTCACTGTAAGCAGATCTCTACACCCAGCACCATTCTGGGGCAGACTGTTACCTTACACTTCTAGCACGAACAGAGATATGTTCTGGCTTGAGTTCTGCTCCTTAACCGCAGGCTGCGGAAAGAAGCCACACATCCAAAACAATAGAAAACTTTATTATTCTTTATTTGATTGTACTATTTTTCAATTTTTATTTTTATTTTGCTTTTTAAAATTTTTTATTTTCTTTAATTCTTTCTGTTTTCCTCCCTCTGTACACCACCCCTCCAGACTTTTATTCCATCTTTTTATCCTTTTTTCTTTTGTGAGCATGTCTGTGTATGTGTGCTTCTCTTCTATATTGTTTTCTCCCAATATAGTTTATAGAGGGCAAGGGAATTCTCCCTTGTCCCTTTATATCCCTCCTACTTTCATCCATATATGTTTTATTCATTCTCAAATTTTCTCTTCTTTCCTTTCCCCCTTTTCATTTGTCTCCCTTTAACTTTTTCTCTGATATTTGTATCAGTCATAGAATCTTCACCCATCCCCATTTCTCACTACCATTTTTGTACCCAGTTTTTCCTGTCATCCCATCCTAAATATATAACACATACAAAGAACTTAAAAAAAAAAAGACTAAACTACTTAAAATTAAGATCCAGTCAAGAAATGGGCAAGAGAAATGTATAGACACTTCACAGAGGAAGAAATACAAATGGTCAACAAATATATGAAAAAATGTTCAACATATCTGACCATTAGAGAAATGCAAATTAAAACAACTCTAAGATTCCATTTTACTCCAGAAAGAATGACAATCATTAAGAAATCAATCAATAACAAATGCTGGTGAGGCTGTGGTGAAAAAGGAATACTCCCTCACTGTTGATGGGAATGTAAACTAGTACGACCATTATGAAAATCAGTATGGAGATTTCTCAAAGAACTGAAATTAGAAATTCCATATGGCCCAGTGATCTCTTTGCTAGTTATCTTCTCCAAAGAGCTTAAGATACCATACTAAAGTGATAAATGCATACCAATGTTTATAGCAACACAACTCATAATAAATAAATCCTAGAAATAGCTTGTATACTCATCAACAGATGACTGGATTAAAAATGTGGTATCCATACATAATGAAATACTCTGCTATAAAGAATGACAGATTTGAGACATTTGTAGGAAAATGAATGCACCTGGAAAAATACAATAATGATTGAAAGGAACCAAACACACAAGCTTAAATACTGCATGGTACCTCTCATTTGAGTGAGGCACAGTACACAGAGAAAAATAAAGGATGAGTCGGTCAAAGGGACAAGGAGATGGATCTCTAGCATCAAGGGAAAAAGCACGAGAAGTAAGGAGGAGGGGAAGGGGAAATAAGTAGAATGAAGATATGCCATAACCTCAATAACCTCAATTAATGTAAGCACTATATGTCATAACATGAGCTAGGATTAATAATAACAGCAAGAATAAAAATGGGATAAGGGAATTGGAAGAGGAGGGAAGTAGGGGGAGGGAAGGGGAAGGAGACTAATTAAAAAAAAAAGAAACAAGCTGTGGTATATACATGTAACAATTCCCCAAGATAATTGCAAACTGCAAACATGTAGTAATGAAAGAAAGAAAGAGAGATTGAAAGAAAGAAAGAGGAAGACAAAATAAGGATCACCCTAGAGGTTTTTAGTTAACATACAATTTATTTAAAATAAAGTGAGAAATTACATGTCAACATATATATATGTAAATATTTATGAAAACCCCATAATGTGAAAACATTATCATCATTAGATTATGTTCAGTGATTTCATGATGTTGTTACATAATTTTCTTGCAATTTTTGTATGTTTTAAATGGTTAAAGAAAAAACATATTTAAGTGAAGAATAATCAGTATTATGGATGTGTCCTCATGAACTGAACTCATTTTTTTATGAATGGATCCTAAAGTAGTTTCCATTTCTCACTAGAAAATGTAGTATTCTCTCATTTTCTACACCTCAAACTAATCTCAAATTTACTTTAGTACCTTGCCAGAAGGAAAGAAATGTCAATGTGTTTGTTGCAGACCTGTTCTTTTGCCTCACTGTTCATGGATTTTTCAGACTAGAAAATGCTTTTTTCCAGGATTCAGTAAATGTGCACACTACCTGGACTCCCAGTGCTTCTGGAGGCCACCTGGAGCTTTGAAACATTCCTTTACTCAGCAAGATGTGTACAGAAGTTAATTACTACACACAGAGAGATAAATTTTTGAGTTTCTAAGCAGCTTATCCTTTCTCTTGTGTAAGTCTTTGTCTTACTTTTCTCATTGCTGAGACAAAACACCCCACACCCACAGGTTAAGGGAGGAAAGATTTATGTAGCTCACAGTTTGTAGAGGTTTCAGTCCATAGTCACCTGGCCCCAAGGCAGGGTGGCATGGCAGAGAGGCGTCACAGAGGAGAAATAGTCCACAGCAAGCATGCTAGTTAGAGCACATTAGCCCTCTTTCTGTCCCTTATATTTCATGCTGGCTACCAGCACTAGAGTGTGTGTAGCCGGAACTATACCAAACCTATCAGTGGACTGCTTTATTAATCATTGATCCTAGCACCACACACTCTAGATCCAGCCACCTCTGAAAAGCACCCCCAATGATAGGATGAAGGTTTGGGGGAACATCTAAATACAAGCCACACATTTTGCCCGTGGTCCCCCAAAGACTCATGCACATCCCTTTATGCAAAAGAAATTTAGTCCAACTCTGACAGTTGCCAAAGTCCTAACATTTTCAGCACTGCTGAAAGGTCCAAAATCTCCACTTCCAACATACAATGGCACTAGGTAAACATTACCATTCCAAAAGGTACAAATAGGGAGATAGAAAGGAACAGGACCAAAGTAAGTACAAAGTCCAGCAGGGCAAACATTAAGTCCTGTAGTTCCATGTCCAGCATCTGAAGCAATCTGTGGCAAGATGTGAACTCCAAATAGCTTGGGTGACTCAGCCCCTGTGGCATTGCCCATGATTGTAGCTCCCATAGCTTCTCTCTTGGGCCGGATCTGCTCCCTTCTTGCAGCTTTCCCCAGATGATCCATGCTCCTGCCTTCTCCAACCTTCTCAGTTTTCCATTGCACATTTAACTTCACAGCTATACCTCCACAAATTGCCCTCTCAGAGGCACACTGCCTGACCTCCTAGGCCTTCTTCTGAAATCTGGGGGAGAAAACTTTCTGACCCCACAACTCTTACATCCTGCATTCACCTAAAACCAGGCACCACATGGATGATGCCAAGGTTTGCTGCCAGCTGGAGCATTAGCTAGGCTTCTTTCTCTTTTGGCTGTAGGGATCAAATACCTATGAACTAAATTCTGAGGAACAACTTCCTTATGCTGCTGCTATTCTGGAACATGGTTCTCTAGGGTCTCTTCTCAAAGTGAAGTCTTTCACTTTTGCAATTCTGAGGGCTCCAAAAGATGGAGTGCTGCTGGTTCTTGTGATATCCTTATGCAATCTTTTCCATTGTTCCATTTCTTCTCAGTAACCCAGTTTCTCCTCTGTTACATCTTGGCAGACCACATCTTTATTGGAGATTCCTTTCTTGCCAAACTCAAAATGATTTCAATCATTCTGCTGGGCTCCTTGGCCCTGATTCTCAACATAAATCTTGCTAAAAGTCCCCAACAGTAGCCATGCCATGGTATCAACATTAGACTGCCTTGAAATTTCTTTTTCCAGATTAATTAGTTCACCACCCTTAATCTCAGTCTCAGGTGAAGTTTCTGGATAGAAGCAAAAAGCAGATGAACTTGTGCCAAGGCAAACACACATCATCTGGAGTCCAGTGGCCAATGCTGTCCTTCTTCCCAACAGAAACCTGAGCCTGGTCTTTACCGGGAGCCTTTCTATCAGCATTCTGGTCTTCTGAGTTCTGGCCAGAATCTCCCATCAAGTACAGCCGAAGTCTTTTCAGAGCTGCTCCTTCAACTGGCATCTCTGAACCTTCCCAAACTCTTCCCTTTCCCACCAGCCACCTCCACAGGCTCCTAAACCACATGGTCATGCAGAGTCACAGCAATGACCCCACTTTTGGTACCAAATTCTGTTTTAGTTACTTTTCTCACTGCTGAGACAAAATACCCCATACCCACAGGTTAAGAGAGGAAAGATTTATTTAGCTTGAATTAGGATCCTTCTTTGAATACTTGTGAGGGGCATCTTGTTTTGTCTGGCTTCTTTTGGTTAAGTATTCTTGAGTATATGTATGAGGCTGGTCATACCCCGAAGTTTGATTTTTTCTTAAGGAGCACTCAGACCTCATTGTCTGTTTCAATTTGTGATTTTTAAGTCAGTTTGCCTGAAGGACCATTCAAACCCAACTTGGAAATTACATTTGTTTTTTCTCTTTTTCTTAGTTTAGTTACTTTCTTTATTGCTGGGACACAACATGTGACACCCAGAATTTAAAGGAGTAGAGGTTTATTTGGGCTCACATTTCAATACTCTCAGTCCTCACATGGATGGCTGGCTCCAGGCAGAATGGACATGCTAGAAGGACATGATGGAGAAAAGTTGCTCAGCTCAAGGTACACATGAAGCAGAGAGTCAAAGGAGCTGGGGAGGTAGGTCGACCCTCCCAGGTCACACGCACAGTGACCCTTCTCTTCTGATCAGATCCCACCTCCTAACAAGAAGCCATCTGTAATTCCTCCTTAATCCAGTTATCTTCCAAATACATGAGGTTTTTGGCAGCCATTTTAAATTCTAAACCACAAGGTTTCATTTTCTTAGCCTTCTTCTTTCTTTCCATCCCTCCCTCTTTTTTCTTTCCCTTTCTTTTTCTTTCTTTCTCTTTCTTTCTTTCTTTCTTTCTTTTCTTGAGAGACAGTCTAACTACAAAGTCTAGACTGGACTTGGACTTGCTTTGTAGCTCTGGGGTACCTTGAATTTGAACTACTCCTGCCTCAGCCTCTTGAGTGCTGGAATTACAAGTGTGCACCACCATGATGCAGGAGGGTATGAGGCATTCAGAGAGGATATTTCCAGGTTCTTTATTCGTGCAGGCAATGAATTGCAGGAGTAAATTTTAGGGCATTAAGGAGGGTTATTTAAGTAACAAAAGGGAGACTGGTTTTTTGCCAGGCGAATAAAATAGCCAGCCGCTGCTGCAGTTAGGAATCTGAAAAGGAGTAGGAGGCTAGGGAACAGGGGCAAAGGGGGTTTAAGAGGGCAAGTGCGCAAGAGAAAAAGGGAGAGAACAGGAGCCGAGCTTGTGGTGTCATTTACATTTATCTGGATTCTGTTCTCCTGAGAGTTTCTCCAACCTGTGAGAAGCGGGGCGATTGGAATTTCGCGCCCCAGGCTGATATCAGGTCAAGGCTACTTCCCCAAATTCATGTCCACCTTCCCAACCAGGTCAGGCCACGCCCTATTCCTACCTCAACCACACCCAACTGACATTTTCATTCCTTGAAGGATTTGAATATGTCTTTAATAAAATTTGGGCAGTTTGATATTTTTTTCCAAATAGATTTTTCCATTTCTTTTTCTCTGCTATCCACTGTAAGCCACACAGTAGAGATGTTAGAGAAGAGAGTTTCTCATTAATACTCACAGAATCAGATTGAATAAAAGTAGTACAGAATCAAGATGGCAGAGTAGAAAGAGGTGAAAGTTCACAATCCCTCTGTGACCTGGAATTGAGACAGCTGGCAATTAGCTACTCAAGGGGAGAAAGAAAAGAAGAGTTCCAGAATCAAAAAGGAGACAACAGTGTGGGGACAGGGGACCCCATAAAGATAAAATGAAGGAAAAGATAAAATGAAGACCTCACTGAGTTTTATTAAATCAATAGGAAAACTTATTCAAAGCAATTTCTGCCTCTGTGGGTAGACTCTGCAGTTAGGGCAACTAGCAAGATAAAGGAGGAAGAGAGAGGTTAGACTGAAGGGGCACTAGGTAACACAATCACCATAAGAACAATTAACAGAACACTGAGGAAGCCAGGAACAAGAAAGACCCAGAAAGCAGCTCTCATCGCCCACCTGACAGAATACAAGGGAGGTAAGAGACAATCATCTGAGGATTCTTATTTAATACGTAAGACACCTATGCACACATGCACACTCCCCACACCTATATGCATGTACATGTTCTCACCTTAACATCAGTGTATTGCACCAGATACATATATGTATACATGTCCCCTTTACTTAAGCATTAAGTCTATGCTGCCTCCCTATAAGCTCCCCCTTCACTTATTCATTACAAAGGGACAGGAAGAAACCAAATGACCAGAAGGAACGTAGACAGACATGCCTAGGTTAGGATCAAAGGCAGTCAAGAGAGCAGATCAGAAACCACAAGTGCCCAGCTGGGAGGTGGGAAGACACTAGTCCCCAGGAAAGGAGCTGGGGATAAGCGCTCCTTCAGCTCTGATGCCCCCTACCACCTTATGGTAGCTGTTTATCCTCTTTCTTTTCCATCTTTTCTTCAAATAAACTGTCTTTTGTTATATTAAACTTTGCCCCCCCCCTTTTTTAGTTTTTTATTGGTGCCAGGTTTAGGATCCCTGGGAGCTGCATTTTCAGCAGGACAGTGGCATGGTATGACATGATTCGGTCAGCTGTCCACCTCTAGATGTAACAACAGGAGAGCTAAAAATCAGGGAGAAACAGAAAGGCAACATAGAGTAAAGAATGAAGTGGTCTGCAGCATCAACCCCAGCTCCCTTGGGTGATGGAAACCTGATTCTGCAAGCTCAAGGTAACCCCTGAGAAAGGTGGCACCCCGCCCCCCAGCCCGTGATAAAACCACTAGCTGCAGGTAAAACCCATGCAAATGTGCAAGTGTGGGGATAGTTAGGGAGAAATAGGCGGCACAGGGCATGACTTGAGTGGCTAGCATAATAAAAACAACTGCATGCTTACTCATGACATAATATACTGGAGGGGGCTGCCCTTTGTAGGACCTTCGCGTACTTTTTGCTATATGCCCATAGCTCCTGTAAACATTGGTTCAGTCCAGCAACAAAGTCTAAGACCCTGACTGTACCAATCAGAGAAATAGATATTTTTAGAAAATCAGCTTACCCTATAAATATGGACAAGGCAAACATATCAGACTGAGAACTTCACCTTTGTTACATCCAGAGGTGGACTGTGAGTTGCTGTCCTGCTAGAAAATATACTTCCTGATGATCATAAACCTAGCTATAGTAAAGAATTAAAGAAACTGAGTTGAAATTAAAAGAAGACAAAAAATAAATAAATTAATTAAGAGAAGAAATTTATTTAGAGGACAATTTATTTAAAAGTGGGGAAAAAGGGGGAAAGGGAGAAGATAGATAGCTATTTGATGAGTTGGGAGCATTCAAAAGTGAAATACTCGTGGACCCTTCGTTGTAGCCCCTTTTTATTGAGGTTTATTCTTTGGGTTGGCCCTTGGAATCTGATTGGCTCTTGGGCTTGCCTGTCACTTCTGCCTTGATTTCCCTCTGGCCTGTCACCTTTGTGTTTTGGCAGAGGGCAAGATTATGGGTGGTGGCTTAGGGCCAGGTAATGCAGAAGTAAGAATCAAAGGTGAGAGTTTGTTTTCTTTATGTTAATGAGATTACCCGGGACCTTCCTGGAACCAGTCTCTTTGCCTTTGTCTCCTTAACCGTTGGAATCTAGCTGCCTTTATGTTTCTAACTATTTGATTATGGCTGTCTGGCTTTTAGAGTCTGGCTATAGAGGTCAAAATTGTCTATGAATTTTTAATAACATCTAATGAGCCCTTTACCCTATCTTTTCCCTACCTATGGGGACCCCTGTCCCTACACCTTAGCCTTGTCCCTGCCATACAGCTTGCTTGCTGTGTGGCGGCCCACTCCCCCAATTTTGCAATATTATTAGCAAAACTTCTACTTTACTCCACTTTTGTTACCTGAGTTTCTCATTTGCCCTGGAGTGTCAGTTCTGAGTCAGCCTCACCCCTCCTCCTTGCATTCCTGCATAGGTGGAGAGAAGCAGGGAAGCAGAGGGACTCTTCATAGGAGCCCAGCCCCCCAGACCTCTGCCTGATGAAACACAAGCTATAAATCAAATGTGAGTTTTTACTCTGCATTTGACTACTTTTGCATAGCAGGTTAGCTCTGAAGAAGAAATCCACTATAGCACTCTCCAGGAGCTACTTTGGGAGGGAGCTTACTTTTTGAGATGGAGCTATTTCAGGAATCAGAAGTCATATGACAATTACACTTCAGAGTCCCTGGGGATATCCTATCACAGCGACTAGGTGAGAGTCAGGCACAGAGAGGGATAGGGCTAGTCAGATCTCCTGAGAAGTTAAAGCAGCTAGGAGCTCAGGCTTTAGAAGGTGTAGTGGTCAGCTGTACCCTCTTTAGGGTGAGGAGTCAAGCCTATCTTGTATGGTTTGCTGAGGGGCATGATCTGAAAGTACCAGGATGAACCCTAGAGGATTGCTTGGTACCCAAACTGCCCCTTTAACCACCCATCAACACATATGGAGATATGCCTTGGCTTGGGCATTTACCACCTCCCCTGGTGCATGGACAAGGAGTGGGAAGGGTCTGAAGCAAGCAAAGCCCCTCATCCATGCACAGGCCACAAACAGGCTGGGGGTACCAGTAACTTGGGAGGCACAGAAGGACACAAAAGATCACCAAAAATCTCTGGATAAATATGGCCCTGAGGCAGACAACATACCACTGACTGGCCCTCACACAGCAGAAAGGCAAGGCACGGCTCAGCATTCACACAGCAAAAACTCGTTAAGTGGGGAGGAAACATTATGGATCCCCCTCCCCCACACATGGATGATTCCAAAACTACAGGTCTTGGGGAAGAAACTTCACTCATTCAAAAATCTTGGGGTGGAGGACTTTTTTGGACACATTTTTCTCTTTCTTTGTGTTTTTGTTTTCCTCTTATTTTTCCAATTAATTTTATCTAATTTTATTTATTTTTTATTATTAAATTGGATTTTTGAATCAGTTTTTCTCTTCATCCTTGTCTTACCTTTTTTCCTTTTTTTTTAAATTACTTCTTCCATTTCTCTTTTCCCTGCTCCTCCATTTTTATTATTGCTTTATTATTATTAGTTTAACCTTTATTAATTTTTAGTCTTTTAGTTTATATTACTGTTGCTGCTTTCTACTATTGTTAAGAGTAGTAGTGTTGCTTTTAATTGATTTTTATGTATGTCAGTATCTGGTTTGTTTTTTGTGTTGTCATCATTACTGCAATTTGTTTTCTCCTCCCTGAGTAATACTGGGATTGAAGTCCTGAAAAGAAATTTGGACACTAAGAAGACATTCACATAAAAGTGGAGTAAATATGGGTTCCAACAGATGTACAAATATCTGAACACAAAATTATCTATTGAATTCAATGAAATGTCAGACAAGGAATTCAAAAGACTGATTTTTAAAATGATTAATGACTTCAAGTAGGACATAAGTAAACAGATGGATGAATTAGGAAGACAATGAAGGATATGAAGGAGCAATTTCTTTATTTTATTTATTAGTACATGTTTGGAATACATAATGAAAATAGTACATTCATCAAGGGTAGTTGGTACGTATACGTATTTTATCTTAGTCCTTTTTACTTCTCTCTCCCCTCTTCGCCCTCCCCTTTCTCTCCATCTCTAGATCCCCTGTCCATCTGTAAAAGGTCTACTTACCAGTTTCCTATTGTCTATCTTTTATTTTGCTCTTTATTTATACTTTGGGTTTCTCATATAAGAGAAATCATGCAATATTTAACCTTCTGTGTCTGATTTACTTCACTTAATATTATGGTCTCAAGGTGCAGTCATTTTCTTCCAAATGACTCAAACTTATCCTATTATAAAGCTGACTAGTATTACATTGTGTATATATGGCACATTTTAAATCCATTTATCTGTTGATGGACATACAGGCTATTTCCAATATTTACTGATTATGAGTTATGCTGCTATAAACATAGTCTTTTTGGAAGATACCCAGAGGAGGTATAGCTGAGTTGAATGGAGTTTCTATTTTAATTTTTTGAGTAATCTCCATACTGATTTCCATAGAGGCTGTACTAGTTTAAATTGCCACCAATGATGCAGAAGGATTCCTTTTTCTCCACAATCTCTCCAGCACTTATTTATTTATTTATTTATTTATTTATTTATTTATTTATTTATAGTTCTTGATGGCAGTCACTCTTCATGGGAAAAGATGGAATCTCAGTGTTGTTTTGATCTGCATTTCTCTAATGGCCAAAGATGCTGAACATTTTTTCATGAACTTACTGGCTATTTGTACTTCTTTTGAGAGATGTCACTTCATTTCAACTGCCCATTTTTTGATTGGATCTTTTATTGGGGGACGGTCCAATTTTGGGGGTTCTTTATACATTCTTGATATTAGTCATCTGCTCAAGAAGTAGCTGGCAAAACATTTTCTTGTTCTCTAGGTTGTCTTTATCCTGTTGGTTGCTTCCTTTGCTGTGCAGAAGATTTTTAATGTTATAATTCTATCTTTTGATTCTTGGTGTTATTTCTTGTGCAGTTAGGGTTCATTCAGAAAATCTTTGCTTATGCCTATGTCTTCAAGGATTTTTTTTTTTAAATCTTCCAGCAGATTTAGTGTTTTTGTTTTAAAATCTAGGTCTTTGATTTTATTTTAGTACAGGGTGAGAAAGAAATTCATTCTTTTGCATGTGGATAATCAATTTTCCCAGCTCCATTTGTTGAAGAGATTATCTCCAGTTTGTTTTTGGCCACTTTGTCAAGTATCAGATGACTGAATGTGCCTGGGGTTATTTCTGCATCCTCTGTTCTGTTCCACTGATCTGCACATTTGTTTTTGTGCCAGTACCGTGCTGCCTCTATTTCCTTGGCTGCTATCAGTCTATTCAGTTTTTATATATTCTTTGCTCGATTTTGGTAATTCATATGTGCAGGAATTTCTCCATTTATTCTAGGTTCTCCAATTCATTGGAAAATAAATTTCTGAAGTAGTTTCTTTTTAATCCTCTAGATTTTGGTGGTGTTGGTTGTGATTCTGTTTTTTTCATTCCTAATTTCATTAATATGAGTTTTTCTTTCCTATCTCTGTTAACCTTGGCTGAGTTTATCAACATTGTTTATCCTTTCAAAGAACCCACTTTGATTCATTGATCATTTGTATTTTTTTAAGTCTCAATTTCATTAATTTCCACTCTGGTTTTTATAATTTCTTTCCTACTATTAATGTCATATTGTCTTAATTTTCTAGGACCATGAGATGCATCATTAGGCTGTTTATTTAATAATGTGCTGCTGAAGCGAGCACATAGGCTGTTTATTTGAGATTGCTCGGTTCTTGAAATTTGTACATTCACAGCTATAAACTTCCCTCTCAGACCTGTTTCCATTGTGTACCATAGGTTTTGGGATTTTTTTTTTATCCATTGTTATTTGATTTTAGAAACTTTCAAAATTTCTTCTGTGATCCATTGATTATTCAGAAATGTATTGTTTAATCTGCACGTGTTTGTAATTTCTGTGGGGTTTTTTTTCCTGTTGATTTCTAGTTTCATTCCACTGTGATTTGACAGTATACAGGAGATTATTTCAATTCTTTTGTATTTATTCATGCCATACTTTATGGCTAAAATATGGTCTGTTTTGGAAAATGTTCCATGTACTGCTGAGAAAAATGTGTATTTTTTGTCTAGTTTATCTGTCTAATGTGAGAGTGGGATGTTGAAATATCCTATTATGTTCATATTGGTATCCACCTGTGTTTTTAGGTTCAGTAGTTTTTGTTTCATGAAGTTGGGTGGGCCAATTTTGGTGCACATGTTTATAATTATTTTCTCTTCCTGTTGAATTGTTCCCTTCACCAGTATGTAGTGGGTGTCTTTGTCTCTTCTGGCTAGTTTTGGCTCAAAGTCTGCTGTGTCTGAAAATAAGATAGCTACTCCTGCTTGATTTGGGGCCCTGGTTGCATGAAGTATTACTTTCCATCCTTTCGCCTTTAGCCTATGAATTTTATTTTTGGATGACTCATGTTTCCTCCATGTAATATATGATTACATTTTGTCTTTTGACTTAATTTTCCAGTCTGTGTCTTTCAATTGGGGGTTAAGAGCAGTGACATTGAGTTTCAATGATCTCTGATCTTAATAATGTTCTCCCATGTGTGGGCTTTGGATTTAACTTGCTCTTCTTTTTCTAGAAGCTTGAGGTTCAACATTAGGTTGTTTATTTGAGCTTGGTCTGTTTTTCTGATATGGGAGTTCAATGCTATAAATTTCCCTTGTAGGACTGCTTTCAATGCATCCCATAAATTTCGGTAAGTTGTACTGGCATTATCATTCAATTGTAGAAACTCTAATTTCTTTTTAACTTCATCTGTGACCCACTGATTGTTCAGGATGGTGCTATTTAATTTCTATGTGTTTCTGAAGTTTTTGTGGTTCCTTTTGCCATTTATTTCCAATTTCAATGCACTAAGGCCTGATAATATGCATGGCGTTATTTTGATTCCTTTGCATTTACTGAAGCATGTTCTATAAGTGGGCATGTGGCCTATTTTGGAGAAAGCTCCATGTGCAGCTGAGAAGGGTGTGCATTCTGGTGTTATGGGGCAGAATACTCTGTGTACATCTACTAAGTCCATTTGTGCAAAAG
Source organism: Hystrix cristata (assembly GCA_004026905.1). NCBI lineage: Eukaryota > Metazoa > Chordata > Mammalia > Rodentia > Hystricidae > Hystrix > Hystrix cristata. The sequence goes on along the minus strand of PVJO010002194.1, from coordinate 124,109 downwards.
TTTGGTTTAGTTCTGATATTTCCCTGTTGATTTTTTTGTCTACTTTTTCTGTATATTTGTGACAGTGGGTTATTGAAGTCCCCCACTAACAATTGTATTAGTGCTTATTTGGTTTTTCATGTCCATTAATATTTGTTGCATATAATTAGGTGTGTTGGTATTTGGTGCATATACATTTACGATTGTCATCTCTTCTTCTTAGATTGTTCCTTTTACAAGGATGTAGTGACCTTCTTTGTCTCTCTTAATCAATCTTGGCTTGAAATCCATTTTGTCTGAAAATAGAATAGCTACCCCTGCTTTTTCTGGGTTCTTGTCACATGAAGTATTGTTTTCCACCCTTTGACTTTCAGTTTATGAATTTCTTTCTGAATTGAATGTGTTTCTTGTACACAGCATATTGTTGGCTCTTGCTCTTGATCCATTCTACCAGTCTGGTTCTTTTGAATTGGTGAATTGAGACCATTTACATTGATGATTATAACCTATATATGTTGACTTATCCTTGTCATGTTATTTTCCTGTTGTTGGTTCCCTATTTTCCCCTTCTGTTTAATTACTTGCCCTGCCTGATGGATTCATTCTGTTGTAGTTCCTGGAGTTGTAGTCCTCATATTCTCTTTCTAGAATGTCCTTCAGAATATTTTGGAGTATTGGTTTAGTGGTCAAGAATCTCTTCAGGTGTTCTTTGTCATGGAAATATCTTACTTCTCCATCAATTTTGAAAAATAGTTTTGCAGGGTACAGCATTCTGGGCTGAAGGTCATTTTCTTTGACTTGAGGGTTTCTGTTGAGAAGTCTGCTGTGATTCTGATGGGTTTTCCTTTATAAGTGATTTGTTTCTTTTCTCTAACAGCTTTTAATATTCTGTTCTTGTATTGAATTTCTGGAATCTTGACAAATTATATACCTTGGGGTAGATTTTTGTTGATTGTGGCTAATTGGAGTTCTATATGCCTCACTTATGTGTATGTCAAGTTCTTTTTCCATACTTGGGAAGTTTTCTGCCATTACTTCTGTGAACAGGTTTTTTATGTCATCTGTACTATCTCCTGTTTTTTCATTGACTTCAATCAATCTTATGTTATTCTTCTTTGTGTCATCTAGCAGTTGATGGACTGATTTTTCATGGTCCCTTAACATTTTGAAGAACTCTTTCATGATTGTTAACCACAATCTTGTCTTCTATATCTGAAATTCTTGTCTTCACATTGTTTCATTCTACTGCCTATACTTTCAATGAAACTTTTAATCTTCTGGACATCTGTTTGAATCTGTTTCACGGATTCCATTTCTTTCCTTTGTTGGGCATTTATGGTTCCCATCCTAAGATCCTGTATTTTTTTTTTTAATCTGTATCTGCTCTGGAGTCACTGATCATGTCTTTCATTCTGGAAATGATTTATGTTGATTTTTTCTAGAGCTTCATTCATCTATCTTGTTACTTCTGCTGTTACCGCTTCCAAGAGTCCAGGTGGGAGCCCTTCAGATTTTTCAACCTCATTATCCCCTGGGTTTGCTTTTGGTGAGCTGGAGGTCTGGGATTGTGTCTTGTTTGTGTGTCTTCTCATTTTCTATTTTTTCTTTTTTTCAAATTTAATTCCTGAGTTGATGCTTATGAACTGCCTATGGCAGATATCTTTATTGTTAGTATCAAGAGCCCTTTGGAAATGATTACTTCCTCAGAGATGTTCAGGTGTGGCTGGTTTTTGTGTTTTGAGTCTGTTGCAAGATCCTACCTCTTCCATTTATTGGGACTGAGAAATTGACCGTGGTCTATAGTGTTGTTTATGATCCTCAGGCAATCTCAGTCTTGGCATACATGGAAGAACTGATTAGAACAATTGTGTCGCCTTGGCTAAAGTCATATGATCAGCAACAACAATAGCATCAAACACAGCAAAGAAAGTGACAAACTGTGGTAACTATCAATCTGGCAACTTTAACCATATGAACTAGATTTGTGGTTATATAACAATATCCAAAAAAACCCCAGAAACTTGTATATGGTAAGTATGCCCTCATTATGGTGATTTTACCCTTAGAGGAAAAGGGATTAGGAGGAAAAAATAAAGAAATAAAAGAAGAGAAAGAGATGAGAAGTAAGTTTGGAGGACAGGGGAAGATTATGCAAACTTTGGGGAACTAGAAAACAGGAGGGAAGGAGAGAAGGAAGAAATAAAAACAAGGACAGAACAAAACAATAACAACAAAAAAACTAGAATTTCACTTTCATATATAAACAAGAAAAAAACAAGAAAAAAAGAGAGGAAATGGGGGAAAAAAAGCAAAAAAAAAAAAAAAAAAAAAAAAAAGTCGACTTCCCAGGCAGGCCCAGGTCCTTGTTGATTAATCCAAGGAGTAGATTTATTGCAGGATAGTGGGTGCTTCCAGCTGGGTTCAATAGCAAGGCTTCACCAATTCCACTAAAGTTTAGCCTGGTCACTGGCTGTGGGGGTGGAACCTGATTTGTTCAACTAGGGACACTCTGTGTGTCCCCACTGGCTGGACTCAGTTCCCTGCCTGTTTGAACTTGGCTCGTTGCCCTATAGATGACTTGAACTTGAACTCTGCTCCACTTTGCCTGCCTTGCCCTGGCACCAAGAGCCACTGGTGGCTTTGAGTTCTGTGCTTTGCCCCTCTCCAAAATGGTAGCTGGCTGGTCACCCTCTCCTAGGGGACATCTGATCCCAGATAACTCACCAGTCACTGCAGTCTGCTGTGTCTGCCACTCCCGTCCACTTCTGTGTCTTTCTGTGGAGGCCTCTGGGGTCACCAGTAGTCACCATGTGTCCACAGGCTCAAGCCATGCCACTTGTGCTAAGAGCTGCAGCCATGAGCCAGGACTACAAGGTGGGGCTCTGTGAGAAAGCACAGTGTGTCTGCCACCTCCTTTTTCTGTGCTGTTCTCTCCCTTTGCTCTCCCCATGGGCTTCAACTCTTGTTTCAGATCCCTGCTGGGTCCTGGGCACACAGTTCCCTCCTTCTTCTCTTTCCTAAATTGCTGTATTCCAGTGTCTGGACAACAAATCTGAGTGGCTTTTTCTCTGCTGTTCACTGCTCTGCCATCTTCCCAGAAGTCTCTGAGCACTGACATGGAGAGTTATTATTATAAGGTATTTAATGAATCCTGTATTGCATTACTTTTCCAGTGGTGATTCCTTTGCTTCTTTTTTATTTTTTATTTTTTCATTTTTGTTTAACTGATCTCCAAATTAGAGGTATGCTTTCCTTTAGGCAATTTGGTACTGGTGTCCTCTCCATCTCTATCTAGGATTCCCTGGAGAACTTTCTGCAATGCGGGTTTTGTGGTCATGTATTTTTTAGGATTTTTTTTGTCATGGAAAGTCTTTATTCCTCTGTCAATTTTGAAGGATAATTTGAAGGATATAGAAGTCTGGGTTTACAATTAATTTCTTTTAAGGCTTGAAAAACTTGGTTCCAATCTCTCTTGGCTTTTAAGGTATATACTGAAAAGTCTTCTTACCTTTATAAGTAACTTGCTGCTTTTCACTAACAGCTTTCAGTATTCTCTCTTTTGAATTTCTACAATTTTGATTATATGCCATAGGGTTTTTTCTGGTTGTGACTATCTGGCATTCTATGTACGTTCTGTACTTGAATATTGAACTTTTTCCAGTTTTGGAAAGTTTTCTGCTATGATTTGAGTGAATAAATATTTATTCCTTCTTTTTTTAAAATTCCTTCTGAGTCATCTTCTGATTTATCATTTATTCCGATAACTCAGATTTTTGAGTCTTTTAGCAACTGTTGACTCCAGCTTGCATTGTGGCATTTTTTTAAGGTATCATTGACTCTATTATCCACCACATTCACCTTGTTTTCAATTTCTGACACTCTGTGCTCATATTGATTGAAGCTGCTCTCATATGCTTTTTATTGAATTTTTCATATCTTGTATTTCTGCTTATTTTCTTTTCATAATTTCTAATTCTTTACCACACTGGTCATTCATATTTTGTACTGTCTTGTTTAACTCAGTTTATTTTGTGTTTCTTCTTTGAGCTTGTCAAACATCTTATTAGTGAAACTCTTTATCTGTTTAATAAAATATTCTTTAGACATTTTAAACATCTTATTAAATTGCTCATGTATTTCTTCTTTGAGCGCTTCAAAATGTTTGACCATTTGGTTTTAAAGTCCTTTGCCTATAACGGTCTCTACTTCAGTGTCTATGAGACCAGCTTTTGAGAAGTGAGAGGACTTTGGAGGCACCTTGTTGCTAGCTTTTTTATATTTTGACTGTTTTTTGCAGCTGGCTGAAGATAAATTAAGGTAAAGAAACTCTGTCCTTACTGTGTAAATATCTTTAGTTAGAATCTGTTTCCCTGTGGTTTATCCTTGTGTTTCGTTATGTTTTGGTATTTATGTCCCTCTTCAACCACTCAGCATAATATTTGAAGTCTTTCTCCTGTCCAACCTTCTGGGGACTTGATCCCCAGAACTATGCAGAGAGTAGACGACAAACTGCAGTGATGTTGATGACAAACAAAGACAGACTGGTTATTTTTTGTTACATTTAGCTAATTCTATTAACCTTCTTTTATTCTTCAATTGGATCCTTATCTCACTTTTCTCTCCTCTTCCCTTTCTTTTTCAATTTTTACTTCTACTTTTCCCTTTCTCTACTCTCTCCATTTTATTATTACTACAATTAAACTGTATTAACTTTAATTAGTATATAGTATAAACCATTTAACAGCAATAACTATGCACTATTGGCAAAAGTAAAGAGATCAACATTAACAGTAGAGTCAGAGACAAATGAGCATTGACATACTGTAAGAACCAAGAGAAGATACAACTGTACCAGTCTTATCAATTAAAAAATGATCTACAATAAAAATATAGACACAAAGACAAACCAAATATCAACATACAGTAAATAGCTACTAAATGCAACAACCATTAACAATAAAGAATAACAATACACCATTAACAATAAAAAAGAGCTCAGCAATAACAACATATAGTCAATTTAAATACCTAAAAGGTTAATAAAGTTTAATTGAAGTAATAATAAAATGGAGAGAGTAGAGAAAGGGAAAATAGAAGTAAAAATTGAAAAAGAAAGGGAAGAGAAGGAGGAGAGGAAAGTGAGATAAGGATCTAATTGAAGAATAAAAGAAGGTTAATAGAATTAGCTAAATGTAACAAAAAAATAAGAAAAAGAAAATAAAAATAAGAAAAAAAACCCCAAAGAGCAAAAGAAAGGAAGAAAACAGAAAAAAATGAAGAAAACCCCCCAAAAATCAGTCTAAAAAATTCCTCCACATGTTTGGATGAGTGGTTTCTTTCCGCAGCCTGTAGTATGAGAATCCAAGTGTGGAGGAAGGTTAGTGATTCACAAGCATGGCCTATTTTGTCTCCACACCCACTGTGTGTGTGTGTGTGTGTGTGTGTGTGTGTGTGTGACTCATATCCTGTCTTTCTTGCTAGATAGGGTCAGTCAGTGGTTTGGTTTCTGCTTTAGGGTTGTATTCAGTCCATTGGCTCCCAGTATCTGTGTCTCTCTGGGTAGCCCAAGAGACCTGCCTAGCTCCACAGCCTGTAGGCTTGTTAGGTGACCCCCTCGTTCCAGACATTTTACCTATAGTGTGACGTGGAGAGGTTATTTTCTGGTCATGTTGGTTTCAGTTTCTAAATGCCTCCCATACCTGGATATCAATTTCTTTCCTAAAATTCAGGAAGTTTTATTATTTCATTGAATAGTTTTTTTAAATAATGTTAGTCTAAACTGTGTGTCCCTCTTTTACATAAAAAATTTCTAGCTTTCATCTTTTAACCATACCACAGAGTTCTTGGATATTTTCTTCATAATTTCTGGCTTTTTCTTTATTAGCATGTGTTGTAATTAATCATTCTTTTCTTCTGGTCCTGAAATTATGCTTTCTGTGTGATTCAGTCTATTGGTGAGGCTTTCTGCTGAGTTTTTAATTTGACTTATTGTGCTTTTCACTTCTAAGATTTCTGTTTGTTCTTCAGAATCTCCACCACTTGGCTAAACTGATCAGGTAGAAGGGGAAAATGGTGGAGGAAAGACTTGCAGCACATCATGGCCCTTCCAGGATGCAGACTCCAGATAGGTGGAAAATAACAACTTTGCAAGAAAGCACTCACATGGTAACTAGAAATCAGAGGAAAACTGGAGAAACTGAAGACAATGCAAAGAAAAGAACAAAGTAGTATGAAATATTAAGCCAGCTCCTCGTGGGGGCAAACTGTCTCTACTAATGCACTGAGAGGGCCAGCAGCCACAAGGAGAAACAATGGACTGGGTCAGCAGAAGTAGCCCAAAGAAAAACCCACAGTTATTATAAACTGCAAATAAAGTGTGAAATTTTACTTTAAAAGTGAATCATTTTACATGGCAGACTAAAGTTGGAGAAAAAATTCATTGCAGCACATGCCATGTTTGGGACTGATTAAGGAGGAACCACTTTGGGAAAAGGGTTAATTGTTTAAAATTGAACTACTCTGGGAACTAGACGTCACAGAATGACTAAAGTTTAGCATTTCTGGGTCTATCCTACCACAGTGACTATGGGGGAGACAACCACAGGAGATAATTATAGGGAAGGGATGGGCTAATCATAGACTCTCAGAGAAGTTTAAGCAGCAAGGAGCACAGTGGTCCTGCCCTCTGTGGTGAGAAGCCACGCCAGTCACATGTGGTTTTCTAAGAGGGCTGGGTATGAAAGTGCTGGCATTAAGTCCAGGAGACTGCTTGGCACCATCACCCACCTTACTCCTTATGTTCAGCATGAAGCTTAGTGGTCTGGTTGCTTTCCCCATCTGTTAACACTACCTGTCTTAGTTATTTTTTTCATTGCTGAGACAAAATACCCAACACCCACAGTTAAGGAGGAAAGGTTTATTGTAGCTCACAGTTTGTAGAGGTTTCAGTCCATAGTCAGCTGGTTCCAAGGCAGGGTGGCATGGCAGAGGTGCATCACAGAAGAGAAACAATCCATAGCAATGCACGGCAGGCAGAAGGCAGCAAGCTGAAAGTGACAAGCAGTGGCCCTCTTTCTGTCCCTTATATTCTATCCAGGCTACCTACCCTTAGAGTGGGTAGAACTCATATCCAGGGTGAGGCAAACTTAATCCTAGTATTGCATCATGAATCAATCCCAGCATCACATCCTTGATCCCAGCATTACACACCCTAGATCCAGCCACCTTCAAAAAGCCCCATCTATGGTCACACAAGGCTTTAGAGGGACATCTAGATACAAGTCATAACATTATTGGAAATATGCCTTGGCTTTAGTGAACAAGAAAAGAATATTGAAAGCTGCAAGAAAGAAATGTCAAATAATTATGGAGACAAAACCATCAGAATAAATGCAGATATCTCTGAACAAACTCTAAAGGCCAGAAAGGCATGGGATGATATATTTCAAACCCTTAAAGAAAGTAACTGCCAGCCTAATTACTGTATCCAGCAAAGCTATTCTTCAGAATCAAAGGAGAAATAAAGATCTTCTAAAATGAGTATGTGAGTAAGTAAACTAAAGAAATTCATTACAACTAAACCAGCATTGTAAGAATTATTTAGATTAATTCTACATTCAGAAAAGGAAGATTAGATATGTTATTAATAATTGGGAAAGAATGAAACACCAGAAAAACAAAACACAACAGGAATTAGTACATACTTTTCTATAATAACGCTGAATGAAAATTATCTCAATTTTCCAATTAAAAGACATGGAGAGGCCAGCTGGATTTAAAAAGACTATCTGTGCTGCCTACAGGAAACATGACTCACAAACACAGGTACACACTGACTAAAAGTGAAAGGATAGAAAACATATTGGTCAAAAGAACAAACAACCAAGAACATATAACAATTGTAAATACATACACACCCCACCCAATTTTATAAAACAAGCACTACTCAATATAAAGGGACACATAGATCCTAATACAATAAGAGTAGGTAATTTCAATATTCCATTCTCAACAATAGATAGGTCATTCAGACAAAAAATAGATAAAAAAACAGAGTTAAACTATACCATAGATCAGACTTAACAGATTTGTACAAACCATTTTATCCATCTACTACAAAGTACACATTCTTTTCCGCACCTCATGGAATGTTCTCTGAAACACATTATATTGTAGGCCATAAAGGAAGTCTTAAACAAAAAAGCTTGAAATAACTTATTGCACTTTAAAGGGTAATAATGGAAGGAAACTAGAATTCAAGAACAAGAGAAACTACAAATACATGGAGAATGAAAAATTCACTTTTGAATGATCAGTGGGTCACTGAAGAAATCAGGGAGGAAATTAAGAATTTCCTAGAATCTAATGAAAATGGAGACACAACATTCTAGAATCTCTGGGACACAGCAAAGGTAGTTCTAAGAGGGAAATTTATAGCTGAGATTGTCTACATCAAAAAAATTAGAGAAACTTCAAGTACATAATGAGGTATCTCAAGGTTTTAGAAAAACAAGAACAAACCAAACCCAAAAGAAAGAAAGGATAAAGTTCGGAGCTAAAATTAACAAAATAGAGATTAATTAAATGAACAATACCTAGGAACACTGAAACAAAGTTGGATCTTTAAAAAGATAAACAAAGGGGGTTGAGGACTTAGCTCAAGTGGGAGAGAGCTTGCCTACCAAATGCAAGGCCCTAAATTTGATCCCCAGCACCCTCCCCGCCACACACGAAAAGATAAACAAGATTGATAAACCCTTAGACAAACCAAAAGAAAGAGAGATAAGACCCAAATAAATACAATTAGAGATGAAAAAAAGGATGTTTACAATAGATACTACTTAAAATTGGAGGATTATTAGGGACTACTTTGATAATTTATATTGCAATACACTGGAGAATCTAGAAGAAATGGATAAATTTCTAGTCACAGATTACCTACCAAAATTGAACCAAGAGGACATAAAAAACATAATAATAATAGGCAATGAGGATGAAACAGTAATAAAAGGTCTCCCAACAGATAAAAGCCCGGGACCACATTCATTGCTGAATTTTACCAGACCTTGTAGAGAAAAACTTACACCAGTGCTCCTTGAACTGTTCCACGAAATAGGAAGGGAAGGAATGCTTACAAACTTATTGTAAAAGGCCAGCATCATCCTGATCCCAAAACAAGAGGACACAACAACAAAAAAGAAAATTATAGATCAATATCCTTGATGAACATAGATGCAAAAATCCTTCATAAAATATGTGTAAACCACATTTTAAAAAGATAATCATGATCAAGTTGGTTTCATTCCATGGATGCAGAGATGATTCAACATACACAAATCAACAAATACAATATACCACATAAAACAGAACCAAGGCACAAATTACATAATCATATGAATTGATACAGAAAAAGCCTTCAACAAAATTCAACATCTCTTCGTGAAAAAAAACCCCTGAAGAAACTAGGTATTGAAGGTAATATCTTAAAATGGTAGAGGCTATATATAAGGAAATCACAGCCAACATTATTCTGAAAGGGGGAAAACTGAAAGCATTTCTTCTAGAATCAAAAATGAGGCAAGGATGTTTACTCTTAATACTTTCACTCAATATAGTACTTGAAATTTTTAGCTGGAGTAATTAGGCAAGAGAAAAATATAAAAGACATACAAATAGGAAAGAGAAAATCAAATTATCTTTATTTGCAGATAATATGATCTTATACTTAAAAGACCCTAAGGACTCCACCAAAGACTTTTAGAGCTGATAAACAAATTCAACAAATATCCAGAAACAAAAGCAACATTAAAAATCAAGACCATTTCAATACACCAATAATGAACTAGCTGAGAAAAAAAAATCAAGAAAACAATTCAATTCACAACAGCTTCAAACACCTATATCTATATCTATATCTGTATCTATATCTATATCTGTATCTATATCTATATCTATATCTGTATCTTTATCTAGGAACCAACCTAACCAAGGAAGTGAAAAACTTCTACCATGAAAATTATAGAACACTGAAAAAAAATGGAAGAAGATCCTAGAAGATGGAAAAACCTCTCAGGTTCACGGATTGGCAGAATAAATATTGTTAAAATGTCCATATTACTAAAAAATTCTACAGATTCCATGTGATCCCCATCAAGATATCAATGATATTCTTCACAGAACTAGAAAAGACAATCCTAAAATTCACATGGAAATACAGAAGCTTCAGATGAGCCAATCCTAAGCAAAAAGAGCAAGGCTGAAGGTATCAAGATATCTGACTTTAAATTACACTACAAAGCTATAGTAACAACAATAGAATGGTACTGGCAGAAAAATAGACATGTAGACAAATGGATTAGAAAAGGGGACACAGAAACAACCCCTGCAGATACAGTCATCTTATTCTGACAAAGGATCCAAAATTAGACGTTAGAGAAAAGATAACCTCTTTAACAAATGGTGGATACTCATATGTGGAAGAATCAAACTAGACCACTATCTCTCACCCTACAGAAAAATCAATTCAAAATGCATCAAAGGCCTATGCATAAGACCTGAAACTTTGAAATTACTAGAAGAAAACATAAGGGAAACACTTGAAGCCACAGGCACAGGCAAAGGCTTCCTGAATAGGCAAAGACTTCCTATTCAGGAATCAACAAATGGTACTACATCAAATTAGTTTGCGCACAGCAAGAGAAACAACCAGGAAGGGAAAAGATTGCTTATAGAATGGGGAAAAATCTTTGCCAGCTACTCTGCCGACAGAAGTTTCTGTCTAAAATATATAAAAAATCTCAAACATCTTAACACCAAAAAAAATCAAATAGGCCAATCAACAAGTGGGCAAATGATTAAACAGACACTTCTCAATGTTCAGCATCTTCAGTCATGAGGGAAATACAGATCAAAAGTGCATTTGAGATTCTATCTCATGCTAGTCAGAATGGCTATTGTCCATACAACCACTATGGAAACCAGTATGGAGTTTCCTTAAGAGAAACCTAAAAATAGTTACCATTTGATCAAGCTATATCATTCTTTGGTATCAACTAAAATAATTAAAGCCAGCATACTATCAGGATACCGGCATTCACAATAGCCCAGATACGGAACCAGCCTAGGTGCCTGTCAAGAGATAAATAAAGAAAATGTGGTATAGAGAAATACCTTGGTTGTCAAACTCAATTCGTTCCAATTTTCTGTGCTGGGACAAATTTGTGTCCAAATAAAAGTTTGAGAACTGAACATATTTTTCTCATAAGAAATAATGGAAAACCAACCAATTGGTTCTGAGGCCCCAAAATTACACTTATAAATTCATTTTTCCAGGACTTTAACAAATTTTGCAGTGATTTCTTTCTTTCGCTCTATTGTGGCTCTCGCAGTTTTTCTCTTAGCTTTATTGTTGGTATCACTAACTTTCTTCGGAGCCATGGTTGTGATATTTATGCAAATAAAGTGCAAAAAGAAAAAGCACTATGATGAATATTTTGATGCGCTACCACAAGCACTATATGTTGTCTGGATGAGAGCAGCACTTAGACTGAAGCGTCGCCCCTTTGTGTCTGTGGCGAGACATGATGTGTGAGTGATTCTCAGCCAGTACAGGTTTTTTCAAATCAGATTTTCAGCGTAACTATTGAGTAAAGTCACAAACACATTGAGTAGATCTTTTCTGAACTTTGCTGTTCGACTAGTGGAAAGTTCGAGGTCGGAGCCATTCAAAAGCTGAGGTATCACTGTATATACACAATGGAATATTATTCAGCCATAAAGAAAAATAATTGTGCCATTTGCAGAAAAAAGTATATGGAACTGGATTTCATCATGTTAAGCAAAATAAGCCAGACACACATAGACAAGTATCAGGTGTTTTTCCCTAATATACAAAATCTAAATATATGACATGAAAGTAGAATAGAGTACTGGGGTGGTGGTGCACACCTGTAACCCCAGCACTCGGGAGGCTGAGGCAGGAGGATTACAGTGAGTTTGAGGTCACCCTGGACCACATAGTGAGATCAAGTCCAGCCTGAACTACAGCTTGAGACCCTGTCTCAAAAAAAAAAAAAAAAAGTAGAGGGATTCTATTGCTAGGCAAGAGGAAGGGAATGGGCAAGTGTATGAGGGAAGATAATGGGCAGATAGATAGGATCACAATCTACTCATGCCTGAAAATACCACATTGAAATCTAATATTTTGTAAAATTAATAAGCACTAATAAAATATTTTAAAATAAAATTACAATTGTATTAGTTACTTTTCTCTTGTTGCTGAGACAAAACACTTGACACCCAAAGTTAAGGGAAGAAAAGTTTATTTAGCTCATAGTTTGTAGAGATTTCAGTCCACAATCAGCTGGATCCAAGGCAGGGAGGCATGGCAGACAGGCAGAAGGCAGCAAGGTAAGCAAGGGGGTCCTTAGCAGCTTCTATCTGCCCTTATATCTTAGCCAGGCTGCTGAGATTAGGGCAATGCCAAACCAATAAGTGGAATGATTTATTAATCACTCACCCTTAATCCCAGCATCATACAGTCTAGATTCAATCATCTCTGAAAAAGTCCCACCCATGACTGCATGAGGCTTTGGGGGGGACATCTAGGCACAAACTATAACAACAATATAATATTTTATTTTAATTATTTAACATTGTTTCCTCTGAGAGGCATAATGAGACAGAATTGCAATAAATGGATCTATCATTTCATATAACTATGTTTTTCTTTGTGGTTTTGGGAATCAAAGTCAGGGTTTTAAGCATGCTAGATAAACACTCCATCACTGAAGCACACCTCTAGTACCAACTAGATTATTCTTTATTTCACTCATACAACAGACACTAGTTACTCTGTGATATAAAACTAAGTGTCTTTTAGGACAGAACAATGCATAGTAAGGTAACTATAAATTTTATATGACCAATAATAGATTATATGAATTGGGTGTATAGGGTTCAAAGAGCAATGACTTTCCTTTCAGCAATGTATTGGTCAGCTATCCCATTGCTGGGACAAAGTACCTGATACCCTCAACTTGAAGAGGAGAGGTTTACTTTTGCTCACAGTTTCAGAAGTTTGTCTGTGACTGGCTGGCTTTGAAGGAGAAATATCATGGCAGAACAGTGTGGTGGAGTGAAGCTTCTTACTTCATGGTGGCAGGAAAGCAGAGCACAGGAGAAGAGCACCAATGAGAAATAAACCTTCCAAAGACAGGCCCCCAGTGATCAGCCTTCAACTGGGCCCCACGTCCTACCAGGACATTTAGCTATGAACATCATTAGACTAACCCATTTATTAGTATAGCAGTCCCGAGATCCAATCACCTTTCCAGGAGGTTCCTAATTCAGTTAAATTGACAATGACGATTAACTGGCACAGGCAGAAATTTCAATGTTATAAAAGCCAGCCTAGTCTAGAATAATATTGCTTTTTGGTTGGCTTTTTGAGGGTATGACTATTTAAAACCCTAGCTCCATGAACTCTTTCAAATCATATGGAACTAATTATATGAACATTAGGAAAAGACAAAAGAGAATTATTTTCAGTGCAAAAGGACACATCTCCTTGTGAGAAAGTCCAGTGAAAATGTTTCATATCATGTCTCATTGTGAGTAGGCCAGGTTCATGCTGTATAGAATGGCTGGAAGTGGAGTGCTTTGCAGAAAACCCCAGAAACATCTGTTACAGCCTCATCATTGTCTGTGCAATGTTTATGTAAACAGATAAAAAATTCCTTAAAATCCTCTAAAAGTTTATTAATCCAGACTGCCTGGAGACACACCTATTCTTTTTTTTTTTTTTGCTCTGTTTACCACATAGACTTTTATAGTTCTTCAGCCTAAGAAATACATATCAAAGTCATAAATATAGCAAGTACAAATATCCATGGTTGAAAGAAAACAGGTGAATAGAAAATATTTAGGAGCACCAGTCCAAAACATGCACCATCGGGCTGGGGATTTAGCTCAGTGATTAGAGTGCTTGCCTGGCAAGCACAAGGGCCTGAGTTCGATCCCCAGCACCGGAAAAACAAAACAAAACAAAAAAGATTCAAAACATGCACCATCTACTTCAAGACATAGGTACCAAGTAAAACCTGTGGTCAAAAAACTATTAACTCAACTTCATGAAAGTGAAATAATTTGGCCATCTAGTAAGACCACTCTACTCTCTGTCTGTTGGGAAGAATTTCCTTGACCATGTTCTTCAAGTCTATACCTGAGATGTGCCCACAAAAGGAATTTCCTGTAGAAGGTTGTCCTACTTCTGCAATCTGCTTCCTGTGGATGTTGGTATGTGAGCTTAGATATTGCTTTAAGGATCAGACTATCACATTTGCCTAATTGGAGGGTTTTCTCATACTACAACTTCTCTAAATTCCGTTAGTGATATACTGATTTTATTTGTTGGGGGAAACATGCTAATGGATTGTGCTGTCTTTAAGCCCTCAGATTTCTACTCAAAAGGTAACTGTTGTTGCCAACATCCTCCCCAATTCCACATACGAGTGGACCCTATAATAATAAATATTTTTACTTTTCACCTGGGGCATACATACACATATAGAAAGTGAAAGACGGGGGAGGAGCTTTGTTCTTTCACAGTGTAGAGGTGGCTCCCAATGACCTCTGCTCACTTGTTTGAGGACTGGACCCAGCAGGGACTTGATCTTTACAAATAATATATGGCAAAATGGTAGAATGTTTCTTCAGAGACTAGGTTACAAAAGACCATGACTTCTAGTTTGTTCACACACTCTCCTGACTCATAAAATACATTTGCTCTGGTGAAGCAACATGAAGAGGACCATATGGCAAGGAACTAATGGTGGCCTCCATCTAGCTCCCTGTGAGGGGATGTGGTCCTTAAGGATTTGAATCCTGGCAACAGTCCATCTGATCTTCAAAACAAATCCTTCTCCAGTTGAGCCTTTGGATGAGACCACAGCTCCAGCCAACGACTTGATAGAAGCTTTGTGAGAGTCTCTGAAGCACCTAATCTACCCCCAAGCCATGCCTAGGTTTCTGACAGAATTTTTTTTTGGGGGGGTGGCCCTAGGGCTGCACCCCAAATCACCGAGCAACCCCTCTCCCTAAAACAAAGTCTGTCAGAAACTTTGAGACAATGAATGTGTGTTGTTTTAAGCTGCTAAATTTGAGGGCAATTTGCTATAAAGTGCTAAGTAATACACATGATTACTCCATTCTGGTTTGGTAACATTCCATACTGTTATAACCAGTATGTTAATTTTAGGATGTAGCAATTTGGATACTGAAATCCAGCAAGATATGTGACACTCTGGCTGTCTTAATCACTTTCCTCACTGGCGACACAAATACCTGACACCCACAATTTAAAAGAGGAAAGGTTTATTTGGACTCATGCTTTAGTCCACAATCAGCTGGCTCCAAGGCAGAATGGCATGATGGAAGGGCCTGGGCAGAGGAAAGCTGCTCACATCATAGTGGCCAGAAAGCAGACAGAGAAAGAATAAGCCACAGAGGGAAATGTACCCTTCTAGGACATGCCTCCGGTGACCTACCTCTTCCAAGCAGACCCCACCTCCCAACAGCAAGTCATCCATATCACCTCCATGATTCAGTCAGCTTCCAAAAGCCCTGATTATGAACACATGAGACCTTTGGGGAAATATCTCTTATCTAAACCATAATCTTCCATCCCTGGCCTCCAAAAGACTCATGCACACCTTTTTATGCAAAATGCATTTAGTTGATCTCTAGCAAGTGCCAGAATCTTAATAGCTCTAGCGTCACTGAAAAGTTGAAATCTGTTATGGTTTATATCTAGATGTCTCCCTAAAGCCTCATGCTCTCATAGGTGGGGATTTTGGAGGTGAATGGATCATGGGGGCAATATGTACATCAGTCCACTGATGATTTTATAGCTAAATGTGGTGTTGGAAAGTGAAGCCTGGTTGGAGGAGGTGGGTCACAGGGCGCATAGTCTGGAAGAGTCTACCTCTCTCCCTCTTCCATTGCTATTTCTCTCCACTTCCCTCTGCCATGGTGTGTGCTCTTTTTCCTCTGCCACATCCCTCTACCATGCTGCCCTACCTTGGAGCCAGCTGACTATGGACTGAAACCTCTACAAACTGAGAGCCAAAAGAAACCTCTCCTTTAAATTTTGGATGTCACGTATTGTGTCCCAGTAAGGAGAAAATAACTAAGACAGAAGCCAAAGTCTCTGCTATGACTCAAGGCAAACTGTTAGCTGTATGCCCCTGTGAAAATCAAAAAGAAAGTTAAGTACTTCAAGCACACATCGAATTGTTTCTCTGATATGAGAGACCATAACTGCAAATAAGGACAAAGAGGTGTAATAGATATTATATAAAAGGAGGATGGTGTGCAGAGGAGAGGAGTACTAGAAGGAAAGAAGGGGAAAAGCAGAAAGGCAACAGGGGAGAGAGGGGAATGGGAAAATATGGAAAATGATGAATGAACCTGCTGTAAATAGGGAGGGAGGGTGCAGAGGGGAGGGGGAAGAGGGGGGAGAACCAAGATACATCATGTATAGGTACAGAATTAATGTAATGAATGTGACCATTGTATGTAGAATGTACC
>PVJO010002194.1:0-107443 GCA_004026905.1 Hystrix cristata | reverse complement strand
GTTTAAAATAAAAAAAAAAAGAAAGTTAAATACTTTGGACTTATAATGGCACAGGATAACCATTCCCATTCCAAAAGGGAAGAAAGAGAGGATAGAAATGAATCAGACTAAAGCAAGACTGAAACTCAGCAGGACAAACATTAAATCCTATAGCTCCATGACCAGCACCTCGGGCAAAGATGTGAGCTCTAAGGGGCTTGAGCAGCCTGCCCCTATAGCACTGCTGGTTGTAGCCCTCATGGCTTCTCTCCTGGGGTGGTTTTGGTCGCTGCCTGTGGCTTTTCTCAGCAGATGTTCCAACTTCCTGGAGTCTCCACTGCACTTTTGGCAATGTTGTCATCTCTCCCCTTTCTACTCTCCTCTCTCATAGCTTACTTTAGTCTTCACTCTAACACCATGACATTTCACTATCACATCACTGTGTGCCCCAGGTTGGTGGATTCCCTGTGTAGGACGGTCAAAAAGAACAATGTTCTAACTAACTCCTCCATCAAGGATGGGGTTTTTCCTTTTATCTCACCTATACCACTATGACTTAGCATTTCTTTTTAAAAGTTGAGGTAAAATTAATATAATAAAAGTAACCATTTTAAATGCACAATTCTGTGACATTTATCACAGTCACAATGTTGACTATCATCTTTATCTAGTTCAAAAACATTTTCACCTTTAAAAATGGTGACATTTTACCCATTAAGTAATCACACTTATCCTTTCTCTTAAGCTCTGGCAATCACTAATCTGCTTTGTGTCTCTATGGATTTACCTATTTTGGGTATAGAAAGAGCTGGAATAGTCACAATAATCTTTAAAGGGAAGAACAAAACTGGAGGGCTTATGCTACAGGATATTAATTCTTATTTTATAAAACTGGATTTCCTTATAAAGTTTTGGGAATGAAGACAATAAGATAATGGTGCAAAAATAGGTAGAAAAAGCAATTAAACAGAGTACAGTCCAGAAACAGACCACATATACATATGGATGCATGGGTTTCTCACAAATATGGCCCTGCAGAGCAATGAAGAACAGATATTTTAAGTGCTAGGGATATGGATCAGTGGGAGGACTCACCTAGCATATGCAAGGTCCACATTCAAACTCGGTGGGGGGGTGCACTTTTCAGTAAATAATATTGGGTGGTTGGATAACCATAGGCCTGAATAACCCTTAACTCATACTGTACATAAAAATCAGTTTGTGTGGATTGTTGATACAAATGCAAAATTCAGGAAAAGCTTTTAGAAGATAATATAGAATGTCTTTATGAGTTTGGGCAGGCAAAGATTTCTTAAATAAAATCCAAAGAGCACCAAATACAAAAAACAAGGTCAATAATTTTCAACATTAAAATTAAAATCATATCATTTCAGATAACATTTAAAAATTAAATATTTAGTAATAAGTCTAACAAAAATTATATATAAATACTTGCCTTTAAAACAAAGACTTATGTTAACTTGAAAGAATATATTCATAACATACATAATTGATAAATTATACACTGATAATGTATTGAGAACATCCCTGGCCTCAGGGGACTACAAAACCAGTAACCCGAATATTTGTTCTAAACAAAGGGAGGAAAACTACTGACAAGAATTTAGAATGAAAGATCTAAACATTAAAACAGAAACATTAAACCTTCTGGAAGATAAAATAGGTAAAACACTTGAAGACATAGCTGTAGGAAAGGATTTTCTAAATAGAAGCTCAATCACCCAAGAAACAGCAGCAAGAATAAACAAATGGGATTATATAAGACTAAAAGACTTCTGTACAGCAAAAGAATCAATCAGTAGAGCTAAGAAACATTCTATAGAATGGGAAAATTTTTTTGTCAGCTACTTCTTGGAGGACTAATTTCTAGAAAATACAAAGAACTAAAAAAAAAAAAATTAAACTTCCTAAAATGAAAGACACAGTCAAGAAATGGGCAAGAGAAATGAACAGACACTTCACAGAGGAAGAAATACAAGTGGTCAACAGATACATGAAAAAATGTTCAGTGTGTCTAGCCACTACAGAAATGCAAATTAAAACAACCCTAAGATTTCATCTTACTCCAGAAGGAATGGCAAACATTAGGAAATCGAATCATAACAAATGCTGGCATGGCTGTGGTGAAAAAGGAACTCCCCTTTATTGTTGATGGGAATGTAAACTAGTACCACCATTATGGAAATCAGTATGGAGATTTCTCAAAGAACTGAAATTAGAAATTCCGTATGACTCAGCTTTCCTCCTACTAGGTATCTTCCCCAAAGAATTTAAATCATCATACTACAGCAATACTTGCATACCAATGTTCATAGCAGCACAATTCATAATAGCTAAATCCTGGAAGCAGTCTTTATACCCATCAACAGATGAGTGGATAAACAAAATGTGGTATATATCTATTATGGAATACTACTCAGCCATAAAGAATGACAAATTTAAAATGTATAGGAAAAATGGATGCACCTGGAAAATATAATACTGGGTGAAATAAATCGGGCACTCAGGCTTAAATATGGTATGGTACCTCTAACCTGAGTGAGGCAGAGTATAAACAAAGCAAATGACATAGGGTTGATGAAGAGGACAAAGGTATGGATTTCTAGCAATAGGGAAGTAGTCCAAGGGAACTAGGATGAAGGGTGAGGAAGAGAGAGAGGAAGGGGAAACAAGAATAAAGATATGCCATGTACACAAACCTAATAACCCCAATTAATGTAAATACTACATGCCATAACATGAGCTAAGACAAATATCAACAGGTATGAAAAAGGGAATAGGGAAACTGCTGGAGGAGGAAGGGTCAGGGAAAGAGAAGAGTAAAAAGAGAAACAAGCTGTAATATGTACATGTATCCACTCCCAAGATAACAGTAAATGGCATGAAGTGCAAACATGTACTAATAAAATTGAGGAAAAAAAAAGAATTTGTATGGAAATCCAGGCTTTATAGAGTTTAGAAGCTAAATTCATGCCATCCTGTGGTATTAAAAACCTCAGAATGAAAATTTAAATTATACTGATACTGGTTTAGAAGTACATCCCCCCAAAGACTGGCTGAAGCAAATTAAATTCCCTCATGCAAAATTTTCTCTCTCAAAGAATTCTAATAGAAATATATCTTTGTGTCTTATTTACAAAGCAATTCTTCAATTTAGTGTTATATATTACCATTCTCACACTGTGGAACGTGTTTGTTATGTTTGGAATCTAAAATTTTACCCAAAACTCTCACATGTTCAGGGATGAGCCTTTCATAAAGCAATTGAAGCATAACTGTGCTAACCTCACCAATGGGTCAATTCATAGCTGAATACCCTGTTGGGAGATGAAGCCCATTTGGAGGAGGAGGACTATACCTTTGAAGAGTGTTTCTCCCCTCCCCCTTGAATCTCTGCTTCTGGATACCATGGGATAAGCAGCTTTCCTCCACCATGCCCTCCCTTCCTTTTGATGTTTCTGTATTGGAATCAGCCAACCATGGACTGAAACCTCTGAAACCATGAGCCAAAAATAAACCTTTTCATCTTTAATTTGTGTATGTCAAGTATTTTGTTCCAGCAACAGAAAAGTAACTAATACAATGTCTTATCTTGTAACCATTGCATAGGCAATTCTCTATGCTTTCTAGGTCTATCACCTGACCCTAGTCAATTCCCAGTGCTCCTTGAAGTCTTAGCTTAAACTGTGAAGCTTCTTTGACTTCTATGGACACTTTAATTACTTCTGTAATTAGACAGAGAGTTAATAACCCTGCTGTGTTCCTGTCCTATTTTAGCAAATGGTTTCATTTATAGCCCAAATTTCCCAGGTCCCAATAGCTCATAACTATGAATGACAACACATCAATATTAATAGTTCCAGTGTCACAGAATAATCATCCTTTATCCACTGGTCCTACACAAAGTCTCCCTTTGTTTTGGGAGATGGATGGGTGTGCCCACGTGTACCTGTGAACAACCTTGTTGCTACTAAGGGAGTTCTAGAACCAACTTTCTGGAAGAGCACTGTTCCTGCCCAGATGCCTAATCCCAGGTCTCCAAAGTGAAAGAGTATAGAGATATCCAAATCTCACAGGAAACTTGATCATTTTTTGTTTGTCTGTTTTAATAGAAGTAAAATGGGAGGATATATAGCTAGAATTTTAAAAACAGTACTTCCTTCTACAGAGGATTAGGAGGTGGCACTAGTTTTTTTTTCTTTGTTGCTTGATTTTATAGGCTATAATGTATTATTTGTATTTTTTAAATGATATACATTTGTATCTTTGATTAAAAAAATATATATACTAAAAGGCAAGGCATGCTTGCACTGCTGCCAGACTCTGTTCTGTGAAGAAATGAGACTTCCCACCTTCTCACTGTGTGTCTTCTGTTGTCAACTGGTTTTGAAATAGCATTGCTCCTACTTCTATAATTCACAGAAATATTTATAAAAACTTTTTTTTTCACTTTATGCCTACAGCCCTGAAACATGGGGTCACGGTTTCATGGATGGCAGCAAGGATGGTCACAAATTTCTTTAAAATATACTCACATTTATGCACTGTAGGAAATAGTATAGGATGGTGATTAGGGTATGAACTCTGTCTTCTACTTTTAGATAAGATGGAATAACAGTTAAAATATTTAGCTTCCTGTCTGAAACAAAACACAAAACAAAATACACTAAAAATAGCTTTCCAGGTATTGGATATCAAGCATTTAGGGACAGTGTTACTTGAGAAATAGGAAACAAAGGAATGAGCCCAACAATTGCCCCATCTTACTGCCTGAGAAAAATTTTAGGCTACAGTATAAGGACATAGAGCTAAAATGGAGCTCAGCAGACTCTCTAAATTGAGAACACAGACCTGAGAGAATGGAGAGAAGACAGCCAGGCTTCACTGGACAGAGTACTAGAGAAAGCTACATACAGTACAGAGAGAATATCAAGGAGGGATTCTGTGGAAGGTGCTCCTTCAGTATGGACTGGCACATGCATTATAGGAAATACTTTCATCCTAAAAAAATCAGAGAAAGATTGTCTAAAGAGTAACAATATTATTTTGGGACTAGCAGAACATTGCATTGGGAATATGCATTCCATACATAGTACACTATGAGCATATTCAGAGAGATTGACTCCAGTTTCTCAAGGTGAGTAGAAGAAGGTTATATTTTGAAATAATAGTCCTTGGCTAGAAGGATCAATGTCAAGTTTCACAAGTCCATGATTAAACAAGTCCAGTAAATCTTCTTGCAGAAGAATTTTTTGTTCTATGTTGGAATAGCTTTTATGCCAGTCGTGATGTAGTCTTTTATCAATAGATTTTTTGTAAGTCATAAATGCATGAATTTCTCCTTTCATAACTTCTTTTGTCCATCTTTCTTTCCTGCCTACCTACCTTTTTCCCTTCCTATTATCCTTCCTTCCTTTGGTTAGGGCTTGATAAATGTGACTCCATTTTGATTCTGACAACTTCCTCTTCACACTAACTCAGGCAAGAGGGACAAACATCCAAGAGGATGATATGGAACTAGGTCAACACTCATATAGGGTCAACTAGCCACCAGAGGGAAACACTTAAGATTCTGGATCTACCCTATTTTAGTCCATTCAGGGTGCTATAAAATAGTACAATAGACTGGGTGGACTATAAACAACAGAGATTCACTTCTCACCACTCTGAAGGCTGGGAAGTCCATGATCCAGGGGCCGACAGAATTAGTGTCTGGTGAGGGCTTTCTTTCTGGTTCATGGGTAGCTACCTTTTTGCTGTGTCCTCACGTGGTGGAAGAGGCAAGGCACCTTTCTGGAGTATATTTTACAGGGATACTTGCTATGTTTACAAACCCTCTACCCTCTTGATGTAATTACCCTTTAATATTCTTACACTGGTGATTTGGTTTCAACACAGGAACTATAGAATGATGCAAACATTCAGATTACAACCTCTTACATGTTGTGTCTTGGGCAAGTTTTTCTTTTCTTTATGCTTCAGAAGGTAAGAAATAAGTATTTCAGTAGAAGTAAATGAAATAGAAACTAGAAAGATAATAGAAATGATCAGCCAAACCATGAGCTGAATTAAAAAAAAAAAACGACAAAACTTTAGCTAGATTAACCCAGACGAAAAGAAGACATAAATAAATGAAAGAGGAGATGTTAAAGTTGATACCACAGATTTACAAAGGATCATAAGAGACTACTATGAGTAATTACATGACAAATAAATTGAATAATCGAGTAGAAAATGGAAACATTACTAGAAACATAAACCATCATGAAGAAACAGAAAATCTGAACAGACCAATAACAAGTAAGGATATTGGTGCAGTAACCAAAAACCTCCCAATATGAGTAAATACAGGACCCAGTGACTTCAGGGTGAATTCTACCAAACATTTAAAGAAGAAGACTAACATCAGTTTTTCTCAAATATTAAAAAAATTAAGAAAGAAGCAACACTTCCAAACTCATTTTACGAAGCACTATTTCCTCATACCAAAGACAAGTAAAATATTATAAGAAAATAAAATTATAACTAATATTCTTGATAAGCATGCATACAAATATTATCAACAAAGTACCAGTAGATTGAATTCAGTAGCACATTAAAAGGACCAAACATCATGATCATGTACAGTTTATCCCAGTGATGCAAAGACAGTTCAATATATATAAACCAGTAAATGTAATATACCATGTTAGCAGAATGAAGGATAAAAATCATATGATCATCTCAATACATACAGAAAAACATCTAATAAAATCCAACATTCATGATTAAAAACATGAAACAAATTGTTATAGAATTAATCTACATCAATATAATAAATGTCACATATTATAAGCCCACAGCTAATGTCATACTCAGTGGTAAAACCAGAAAAATTTTCCTCTAACACCAAAAATAAGACAAGGGTACTTCACTTCTTTTCAGCATAGTAAGAAGTCCTAATGAGAGCAATTAGGCAAGAAAAAGAAACACAGTCATTCATAAAGGAAGAAGTTAAATTGTCTTTGTTTACAGATGACATAATCTTATAAGGAGAAAACCTAAAGACTCCATCCAAAAGCTGTCAGAGCCAGTAAAAGATACTTGGCAAGGTGGCATAATACAGAACCAACACACACAGACACACAAGAGGACAGGGTATAAAACCAACTGACTCTTACAATACCTTAATTAATCTGGGCCAAGTACAATAGACTATCAAACTATATGGGAACAAAGTCCTGCCAGCTTATGGTCGAGGGGGCCACCTAGTGTCTGCCCTGGAGACCAAGTGCTCATTAAAACTTGGAAAGAAGGGACTCCTGCAGGCCAATTAAAACCAAAATGAAACGGCCACTTTTAAGCAATCCCTGCCACACTGTAATAAAGGTGGCAAAGATAGATAGCTACATTTAGCTTTCTAGGATAAAGCCAGCTCCACCCGAACTGTCTAGGGAAAAAAACCACCCAAAAGAAGAAAGCTACTCCTGTGAATCTCTGGAATACCTGAGGCTTCTCTTCAAAAAGCATGACCCAATTCTGCTCTGAGTACAGATAAGCACAGTCACTAATGACCCCTAATCCACCACAAGAAGAATCTAAAAAGGCCCGGACTCTGACAATGCATATGTTGATGTTGAATTAACGTCTAAAATACACAAGGAACTATTTCATTGGGCTGTGCTGCTATAATAAAATACCACAAAATGGGTGACTTATAAACAACAGAAATTTATTTCTGAGTCCTAGAGGCTGAAAAGTATGAGATCAAGGAGCTACTAAATTTGGTGTCTGGTGAGGGCCCACTTCCCCACTGAGTTATCTTCTTATTGTAATGTCAGCTGGCAGTAGGGATGAGGGCACTCTTTGGGGTCTTTTATGAGGACATTAATCCTATTCACGTGGACTCCATCCTCATGATCTCTTCACTTAGCAAATTCCCTACCTCCAAATATCACAATCTTGGGGTTAGGATTTCAACACATGAATTTGGGGGAGAAAAATACTCAGTCCATTGCAGCTCTCATACAACTTAATAGCAATAAAATAAATAGTTTCAAAATGGACAAAGCACATAAACAGACACTTTCACAAATAAGACATACAAATGGTAAGAGGTGTATGACAAGGTACTCAATATCACTAATCAGCAGGGAAACACTAATGAAAACCATGATCAAATATCACCTCATATCTTCTAGTGTGGCTATTACAAAAGGGATTAATGGGAGGGCTTAAAGAGGACCCCCTGCATATTGCTGGTAGGAATGTGGTACAGCCATTACGGAAAATGGCATGAAAGGTTCTCAAAAAAAAAAATGGAACTACCATATAATCTAGCAACCTCACTTCTGGGGTGTATACCTAGAAGACATGAAGTCAAAATCTTCAAGAGCTAACTGTGGCTTCTATGTTCACTGCAACATATTCATAATAACCAAGAGAAGGAAACCTCCTAAAAGGCTCTCAATGGATGAATCAATACAGCAAATGTTTGTCTGTGTGCATATACAAAGTACAATGGAGTATTACTCAGCCATGAAAAGATACTTGTGTTATCTGCGACAACAAGATGAACTTCAAGGACATTATGTTTAGAGAAATAATGCAGACATAGAAAGACAAAACACTGTATGATCTCACTTATACATAAAATCTAAAATGTCAAACTCTGAATTTCAGAAACAGAAAGGATGGTGGTTTCCAGAGGACAGAGGGACAGAGTGCTGGAGTGGTGGGGAGATTTTGTTCAAGAGGTAGAGGCTTTCAGTTATAAGATGAATTAAGTTCTGAGATCTAATGGTGATGACAGTTAATACTAGAGTGTTTTATCCCTGAAATTTACTGAGTAGTACTTAAGTATTCTTGTCGCAAAATGTCATCTATGTGAAGTAATGGATATGTTAAATACCTTGCTCACAATCACGATGTATTTTTATATAAGATCATCACACTTTGTACCTTAAGTCTATACAATTGTGTTTGTCAATTTTATACCTCAATAAAGCTGGAAAATAGTTTTTAAAGTTAATTTTTTAAAAATTATAATGAAGCTCATCATGCTGGTGCTGTGAGGTCTGCATTCTGTAGGAAGAGACAAACAGAAAAACAAACCAGAGTGGCTGCTTATTTCTCTTCTGTATAAGGTGCTGGCCTAAGGATGAAGAAGAGGTTTAAGCAGATACTTGTGTTTCAATTTCTCTGCATATGACAAGGACAAAAATAATAGTACTCATCTCAAAGGATTGGTATAAGCATTCAAGGAGTTAATGTACTTAAAAGACTTAGAATAGTAACTGAAAATTGTTAAATAGTATTGGATTATTATTATTATTATCCAAAGTATTTGGAATTGGTTAGTTAATAGGAAAAGTGTATTAAAATGAGAATCACCAAAAATTGAAGTATAAATATATTACAAGAGATTGTTTTTACCATTACATATTTGCATAAGTCAGCTTCATGTTACTATCATAAAGTACTTAGAATAATTATATTATAAAGAGAAAATGTTTATTTTGTTCATGGTTCTTGAAGTTCTGGCCCAAGATGAGGCAGGTCCATCACTTGGGGCTTCTGGCGAGGGTATCAGACAGCAATGGCATGGAACAAACACATAGTAAAGCAAACTGTTCACATTATGAGCCAGATGAGGATGGGACAGAGTCTTAAAATAATCTTTGGGAGCATATCTATCTTTTATTTTGCTCTTTATTTATATTTTGGGTTTTTCATATAAGAGAAGCCATGCAATATTTAAATTTGTTTGTCTGATTTATTTACTTAACATTATGGTCTTGAGGTGCATCCATTTACCTATGAATGCCTCAAGCTTACGCTTCTTTATGGCAGAATAGTACTCCATTGTGTATAAATACCATATTTTCTTTATCTATTCATCTGTTGATGGGCATATAGGCTGTTTCCAAGATTTAGCTGTTATAAATTGAAGTGTTAAAAACATGGGTATGCTTGTATCACTGTAATATGATGACTTAACTCCTTCAGGAAGATATCTCATAGGGGAATAACTGCATCAAATGGAGTTTCTATTTTTAATTTTTTCAGGAATCTCCATACTGATTTTCATAGTTGTGGTGGACTTATTGCGGTCAACTTGAGCCAGAACGCCCAGCTGGACTGAGTTGAGGTGGTTCTGGGCGTAGAGGATCCACCTAAGGATTGTTGCTCATGCAACATAAAGCAGAATGAGAGCAGAAGCTAGTTGGCAGGCTGTTTCCCAGAAGAACCTCTGCTGCAGCTGGTTGTCCTCAAGGGAACTTGGTTGTTCTTGTGGAGGAAGGAGCTTGGGGCCTTGCTGTCGTTGAGGATGGCTGCTATTGCTTTGGGGGAGCTCTGGTCTTCATCTCCGCTGCAAGCATCATATCCTGGTTCCAGTAAAGATTTCTTCAGCCATCATCTGCAGGCATGGACATACACAGGACAGTGCTGTGGGCTCCCAGCCCTTGCCTGGATCTTTCAGGTGTCCAGTGCCTAGATAGACATTAGACACTCTTCCTGCATTTGGTTTGTGGGAGAATATTGTAACTTATAAATGTCCTGTATTAAATCTGCTCTCTTACAAACCACTGACTCTAGAAAAGCTAACCAAGGCAATAGTGGTTGTACTAGTTTACATTCCCACTAACAATGTAGGATTCCTTTTTTTCCTCTGCAGCCTTGCCAGTATTTGTTATTATTTGATTTCTCGGTGAAAGCCATTCTTTCTGGAGTAAGAGAGTATCTCAGTGTTGTTTTCATTTGGATTTCTCTAATAGCCAGCAATTAACTTTCTTTTATATATTTATTGGCCATTTGAATTTCTTTTTCTGAGAATTTTCCACTCATTTCAGTTTCCCATTTTTTATTGGGTCTTTTATTTTAGGAGTTTTAATTTTTAAAATTCTCTATATATTCTAGATGTTAGTCCTCTCTGTCTGAGGAGTAGCTAGCAAAATTTTTTCCCACTCAGTAGGTTGTCTCTTCACCCTGTTGGTTGTTTCCTTTGTTGTTCAGAAGCTTTCTAGTTTGATATCATCCTGTTTGTTTCTCAGTATTATTTCTTGTGCCACTGGGGTTGTGTTCAGAAAGTCCTTTCCTATACCTCTGTCTTCAAGAGTTTTTATCTTCCCACCAGATTGTTTCTATTTTAACATTTAAATCTTTGATCCATTTTTTAGTTTAGTATGTAGTAAGATATGAGAGTCTAAACTCCATCTTCTGCATGCGGATATCCAATTTTCCCAGCACCATTCAGTAAAGAGGGTATATTTTTAGCCTCTTTGTCAAAAATCAAGTAGCTGATTTTGCCTGGGTTTGTTTCTGCTTCTTCTATTCTGTTCCACTGACCTATTTGTGCCAGCACCAGGCATTTTTATCACTGTAGTTTTGTATAATTTCAAATGTGATATTATGATGCCTTTTACTTTGCTACTGTTACCCAGAATTGCTTTTGTTATTCTGGGTCTCTTCTGGTTTCACATGGACTTTTGGATTGTTTTCTCTAGAGCTCTAAGGAATATTGCTGGCATCTTGATAGGGATAGTGTTAAATCTACACATCATTTTTGGAAGTATAACCATTTTGACCATATTCAGTCTGCCTATCAGGGAATATGGGGTATCTTCCAATTTTCTGATGGCCTCATCAATCTCCAGAGTGATGTAATTTTCATGGTAGAGTACTTTTACTTCCTCGGTTAGGTTAATTTCCAGTATTTAATTTTTCGTCTATCACCTTTCAGTTCAATCTCCTATAAAGCCCCATGGCATGGCTAAATCTTTGCTGTGTGTAACAAGGATGGCCTTCTCTCTAGTTGTCCACAGAATCTGTTTCCATCTAAAACTTCATCAGCATGGAAGTTCACATTCTTATTGGCATTCTAGTTTTCTAAGATGCAGTAGTTAACGTCCTCTAGAGGGACAGAATCAATAGAAAATGTACAGATACTTATGCAGAGATTTATTAGGTAGGCATTTGAGATCACAAATGGGAGATTTGACAATGGGCATCCATACACTGGAGAGCTGGAGAATGCAACAGCTGCTCAGCCAAGTAATGAAAACCACAGACCAACAGTGGTCAAGGATGCAGCACCAGTCCAAAGTCAGAGGCTTGGAACCTCACTGGCACTGCCAGTGAAGAGTCTGTGTTGGAAGGGCAAAGAAATTGGAGGCCTGGAAAATGATATCCAAAGGCAGCGAAGGATGACCCTGCTCAAGACTGGAGCTCTTCGAAATGGGTACACTTCCTTCTTCTTTTCCTTTTTTTTAAAATTCCATTCAGGCTAAAAGTCTATTGGTTGGGGCCACCCACACTGGTCTTCCTCCCCTCGGTTGACTGGACTACATGCCAATCATCCACAGACACACCTGGAACTGGGCTATAGTAATAAGGTAGGCATTTCATAATCCATTCAAGTTGACATCTCATGATTAACAGTCACATAAACTCTCATCAGAATCACCCAATAAGCTCTTCTAACTGCATTTAGGTGTTCTATAGCCTACTCTTTCAAACTCCTCCAAGCTCTTCTCATAAGCCATTCCAAAATTTCCTCCACTTCTTCAGATATATACGGTAGTAATGGCCCCATTACTTGGTAACAATTTCATATATTAGTCAGCTTCACATTACTTTAGCAAAAGAACTGAGATAACTAACTTATGAAGATAAAAGTTTTATTGGACTCATGGTTCCGTAGGTTGTGTGGTCACATAGCTTTGAGCCTCTGATAAGGCTCCAAATGCCAATGGCAGGAAGTGCATGGCAGAGCAGATTGTTCATTTCATAAGATGAAAAGCAAAAAGGGATACTGGGCCACAGTCCCATAATCCCCTTCAGAGGTATATCCTCAATTACCAAAGAAGATCCCACTAGCCTCCACCTCCTAAAGGTCCACAGCACCTCCCAACAGAATCAACCTGGGAACCAAGCCTTTAACACACAGACTGGGGGATTAACCCCTCCCTTCTGTGGTCCAGGGATGGAACTCAGGGCCTTTTCACTGGGCTACATTCCCAGCCCTTAAAAAAAAAATATTTTGAGACAGGCTCCCACTAAATTGTCCTGACTAGGCTCAAATACACAATCTTCCTGCCTCAGACTCCCAGAATGCTGGGATTACAGGTGTGCATGGCTGATACTACCCATACTTAACCATAACATTGTTTTTCCTTTCCCTCTAGATTAAATGTGATAGATAACCTCTAAAATGCTACTTAATGACCTCTGTCTTTTTGTATTCAATCCTTTGTGGAATTTCCTCTCTTTGTATATAGGTTGGCTCTAATGACATCCTCCTTCTAGAATATAGCAAAAGTGATGGCATATTACTTCTGAGATTAGATCACAAAAAGATTCTGGATTCTCTTTTGCTCATCACTTTGTTGTCTCCCTTATTTATTCTAAGCGAAACCGACTGCCATGTTGTGAGCAGTTTTGTAGGGGGTCCTACACTGCAAGGAACCAATTTTTCTCGCAATAGCTAGAAAAATAGCTGCCAACAGCCAACAGCCAGTGAAGAAGCATGCCTAAATAGAGCCTGGAGATGATTGCAGCCCTGACTAGAAACTAGGTTTTCTTTTCTTTTCTTTTCTTTTTTTGAAACAGGGTCTCACTATGCAGCTCAGGCTGGCCTTGAACTCACTCTGTAGTCCAGGCTGGCCTCAAACTTGCTGCAATCCTTAAATGCTTGGATTATAGGTGTGTGCCACCACACTCAGCTCCCTGACTAAAAGTTTAACTGTGGCTTTCTGAAAGACCCAGAGCCAAGGCACCTGGCTTCATCTAAACTGCTGATCCACAGAAAGTGTGAGTTAATATTGGTTTTAGATATCATTTTTGGAGTATTTGATACAAAGCAATGGATAACTGTTATAATAATGGAAATTGTTTGGAGCTGGGAAAACAGACTACCAGGATAACCACCTTCCTGACAGTTAGATGTGCCTATGTGACCCAACAGGCAACAAAATATGAAAAGGGATGTGGGCAGTTTTCAGATCAAGGCTTTAAAAAAGTAGCTATGCATACTCCATACCCACTTTCCCATTTCTTTAATTAGGACACAGGAAATTATAATGGTAGAGCTACGAGATGGAAAATATTGAACCCTTAAATCACCATGTGCAGGAAGGCAGCCCACTAACTAGAATTATCCAATTTAGACTTTTATATGAGAGAGAAATAAATTTCTGTTGCATTTGAGTCATAATTTTGCAATTTGTTGCCATAGACAAATCCTAATTAACACTTTTATGTGAAAAAAAACCCTAAAGTTTCTCTGGAATTAACCAGTGTTGTTGCGAGTGTCTGTAACAAAGTTTAACTTACATCCTTACCCATACACATACTTTAAGAATTTTATTTGTAATTGTCCAGCCATTAAGGCCTTTCTCTTTAGCATAGCTCCTTTTACTGAAGTTCCAAGTGGTCTTTCTTGAGTTACACCTCTAGTACTCTGCATTAGCTTTCCAGTTTCATTTTGTACACAGAGTGGAGAAAGAAGCCCGGGCATGGTAGTACACACCTATAATCCCAGCATTTGAGAGACTGAGGCAGGAGAATCGCTGTGAAGTCAAAGCCAGCCTGAACTACATAGTGAAACCTTGTCTCAAAAATCAAACAAATAAACCCACAAAGTGGAGAAAGATAAAGACTTTTGCAAAGCAATTTGAATGCAGAATCCTACTAGATTTGAAGCTTTTAAATTTTTCTCTAGTCTTTTACAACTACCTTATCTAACTTAATTCAATAGCAGTTTTTATTAGCACTCATCTTTAGCTGATTTTTCCAAAGCATTCTTTCTTGTTTTCACAGGAAAATAATTTTTTTCTTTGCAGACTTAAAATTCATCAATTCATGTAATTTAATTAAATTGTTTAATTTTATGAGGCATACAATGGAAATAAACAATTTAGGAACAAATACAATTGACTCTTGGTAAGCATTCCACTCATCTGCTAGAAGCAGATATACAGGGATTAAAAACTCTCCAGTATTTTATGGGGATCAGCTGGCACATTTCAGAAAGGGAACTGAGAACCTTAAATAAGCAGGAGGTGGTTAGGAATAGTTCCTTCCATATGCACACACACACATTTTTGTGGGGACACAATCCATAGTTTTCATTTAATTTTCAGAGGAGTATATCATCTCTATAATGTTAAGTACCGTACTATAAACTAAAACCTGACCCATGAGGCCAGATTGATGAATAAACACCTTCTCTTCCTGCGATCCACTTTTGGATACTTGTGCTCCTACATTTTCCTTGATGTTTCCTTTCTCTCTAAAGAACGGATTCATGTGAAAATATACTCATGAGTCACTGGCTCCACTGGTTTATCAAAACATTCCTACTCTAAACAGCTTATTTACTGCTCTCAGGACAATGTGATGTTGTGTAATAAATAGGAATTGAGAAATTATTGATGCATTCAATGGCTTCACTAGAGATGTAAAAGGCTACCTACATTTTACATCTGAAAACTAATTGGAAAGTGTTTTAGCTTTGTTACTATTTACTGAGATGATCAACTTAAAAGGAGGAAGGTTTATCTTGGCTTGTGGCTTCTGAGGTTTCAGTCCACTGTGGCTTGGCCCTGTTGCTTTGGGCCCTAAGGCTGGGAAGGAAATAGAGAGACAAGAAGGAAGTGGGGGTCTCAATATCTCCTTCAAGGGCCAGTTCCCAATGATGTAACTTCCTTCTACTAGGCCCCATATCTTTAAGGTTCTATCTCCCAGTAGTGCCACAGGCTGGCAACCAGTACTTTAATGCATGGGCATTTGGGAGATGTATTTTTTGTTGCTGGGACAAAAAACCTGGTATACACAATTTAAAGAAGAAAAGGTTTATTCTGGTTCACAGTTCCAGAGGTTTCAGTTCATGGTTAACTGTTGCCTAGGTATAAATATTATGGCATAAGGGTATGGTGGGGAAAGCTCCTCACCTCATGGCAGCCAGGAAGCAGAGCCAAGGAGGTGGGGGGAGGGAGAGAGAGAGAGGAAAAGAGGGAGAATGAGAGGGAAAGAAGAAGAAGAGGAGGAAGAGGAGGAGAAGGAGAAAGAAAGAGAAAAAGGTAAAGGGAAAGAGAAAGGGAAAGAGAAAGAGAAAGAGAGAGAGAAAGAGAAAGTAAAGTAGAAAGAGAAACAGAAAGTGAAGTAGAAAGAGAAGAGGACAAGAATATACCCTTCCATGTTATACCCCCAGCAACTTATTTTTTCCAACTAAGTCCCACTTCCTAACAGCACATTCAGCTATGACGGGATTAGTGCCCCATGATTAAATAACCTTCCCAAAGCCTCACCTCTGAACACATAAATTTGATCCACGCCTTAACAGGGAACATTCCAGATCCATGGTACAGCAGGAAGTATCTACATTTTCCAACTTTAGAAGCTACAGCCTTAAAGACAAAGGTCTTTAAACAGTCTAGTGCTTGTGTTAGTATAGTACAATGCTACAAAATGAACATGGATTGGTTAATTACTGGTTCATTTAATGGCAATATTTCATGTAAAAATATTGAGATTCTAAGTTTCAGGTCATAAAAAAGGCCCTGTAACTCCATTCAAGTTAAATGTTGCCCCCTCAGAGAAACTGACTTTGATCATGCTAACGAAACAAGCCATATCAATTTTTAATCTCTTCCTCTTTTTTGGCATAAAAAGTATGCCATGGCATAGCATTTATTATTATAAATCTATTTATTTATTATTTGTTTCTTATCTCACTAGTATGAAAGGTTCACGACAACAGTGACCTTATTTCTTTGATCACCAGGATATCTCCTGTGCACTTATACCTCATTCATAACAATTGAGCTAATGATTAGATAGCCTCTTTCCAAGTCAATGTTCCAGCCAGGCATGTAGACAGTCTGTTTGTCACCTTCTCAGTGAGACACAATACCCAACACCCACAAATTAAGGGAGAAGAGGTTTATTTTAGCTCATGGTTTCACAAGTTTCAGTCTATGTCCAACAAGCTTAAATACAGAAACAGCACGGTGGAAGAGCCTGGGCACAGGAAGGCTGTTCATATCATGGCCACCAGGAAGCAGAGAGAGGATGAGCCAGCAAGGGATATACAGCCTTCTAGTCACACTCCAGAGACCATCTCTTCCAGCTAGAACCCACCTCCCAACAGCAAGTCAGCTATACTGCCCCCAGGATTTCAATCACCTTCCAAAAGTGCACATGGCTTTCAGGGTACACTCGAAACCGAAACCATAATACAGGCATGTGGTTTATCTCTGAATTCATTAGCACTGACTGGCTAATAGAGAACTTTGCAAATAATAAATAAATAAATAAATCACCCTGACCATTGTGTCTGGAGAAAGAAAGCATATAGGAGTGTATCCTAGGACATGCTATTAACACATTTAAAACTGATTTTTAGAAAAGACTTATTCTCACAGGGTTCATTTATTACTATTTTGGGCTGCCAAGAGCAGATTGTACATTTTCTTTTTTTAAAAAAATTTTATTGTATGTGTTTGTAATACATATTGATTACATTCATCTTGGAGAATTAGAACATTATATCACATCTTAATCATTTTTACTTTCTCTTCCCCTCTTGGCTCTCTCTTCTTTTCCTATTTCCAAATCTCCTTCCCATCTCCACAAAGCCTACCTCCTTGTTCCTATCATTTCTCTTTTATTTTGCTCTTTAATTTAGTTATATTTTTGATTTCTCATATAAGAGAAACCACATGACATTTAATCTTCTGTGATTTATTTTGCTTAGCATTACGGTCTCCAGATGCATTTATTTTCTTACAAATGACTCAAATTTATCCTTCTTTATGGCAGATTGATTAACATCAATTTACTCAAAAGGGTTAAAGTAGAAGGAACTACCTAACTGTGAATATGAATACCAGTTGGTTACTGATATTCATATCAGTTGTTTACTTTCCAGTTGGTTATTGTGAATATCCTGTTTGAGGATCTACTTGTTTCTTTAAAATTTGATCATGTAGTACTTAGTGTCAATGACTCCATTTTGGTTTCGTCTGGGCCAGGAGCTCAATTCAAAAGCAACAGCCTCCCATAACATTTGTTTCACAGAGAAAAAATACTTGTTTACTAAACAAATCTCATAGGCAAGCTTTACCACACAGCAGCCACAAATGTAGAGTTCTTATACTAGATAAATATCCTTTAAACCACATTTTTGTTTTCTTCAGAAATGAATGTAAAATTTTTAACTTTAAAAATTATGGAATGAAGTAAGAACAATAACAAAGGAAACGAAAGAGAAGAAATGTGATTTAAAATATAGGAGGCAAGCAACAGATAGGTAAAACAATACTCACATAGAAGGTCTTAATGATTGGAGTCTAATAATTTCTGTCCTCACACTGTAGTACTTCTGGTGAATCTATGAGGAAATGGAAATTATCCTTCCCAAATTTATTCATCTGCCACAAGCCAATATTTCTTACTTATGACTCTGGAAGGAACAAAATTGAACAACTAGTCAGATTTTCTTCTCAGTGCCTAACTTTACTAGAACAGAGACTCTCATCTTTAATAAATGGTGCTGAAAAAACTGGCTTTCCACATGCCAAAGATTAAAACTAGACCTGTATCCTTCCCCATGCACTAAGCTAAAATCAAAGTGGATCAAAGATCTATATATTAAAACAGAAACACTAAATCTGCTGGAAGATGGAATAGGTAGAACTCTTGATGACACAGATGTAGGCAAAGACTTTATGAACAAAACTCCAATTGCCCAGGAAATATCACAAAGAATCAACAACTGGGATCTAATCTTATTAAAAAGCATTTGCATGGCGAAAGAAACCACCAACAGAGCAAACAGACAATCCAGAGTGGGAAAAAATTTTTGCCAGCTGTTCTTCTGTCAAAGGACTAATATCTGGAATATATAAAGAACTCAAAAAAATCAGACTCCCAAAATTTAAGGACCCAATCCAAAAATGGGCAGCTAAAATGTATAGATACTTCTCAGATGAAGAAGTAGAAACAGCAAATAAACATGAAAAAATTTTCAACATCACTGGTCATTCAAGAGCTGAAAATTAAAACAACACTGAGATTCCACTTCACTCCAGAAAGAATGGCTATTATCAATAAATCAGCCAATAACAAATGCTAGAGGGGCTGTGGTGAAAAGGGAACCCTTCACTATTGATGGGAATGCAGACTGGTGTGACCACTATGGAAATCAGTGTGTGGAGATTCCTCAAAAATCTAGGACTAGAGGTTCCACTTGACCCAGGTATTCACCTTCTTGGTATCTTCCCAAAAGAATTAAAAGCATCGTATCACAGCAATATATGCACACCCATGTTTATAGCGGCATAATTGGTAATAGCTAAATTTTGGCAAGAGCCCAAATGCCCATCACCAATGAAAGGATAAAGAAAATGTGGGGCTTTTTTATACAATGGAGTACTACTCTGCCATAAAGAAGGATAAACTTGAGCATTTCTAAGTAAATGGATGATTTTGAGACCATACTTTTAAGTGAAATAAATCGGACACACCTGTTCAAATGCCGCATTGTTTCTCTGGTGTGAGAAACTAAAGTGTAAATAAGGACTAAAATGCATTATACTGGGAAAGAGATGAAATTGTTCAAATGGGAAGGCGAACAAGGGAGGGGAAGGAGAAAGGAACGAAGAGACATGAGAAAAAAGAATGGAAGGGAAAAAATGGAAACAAAGCTTTTGTAAATAAGGAAGGAGGACGGGGTTGAAGGGAGAAGAGGGGAATGGGAAAAAAAGCAGCGACAACATGTATTATGTACTGGTACAAATCCCCTATGATGAATGTTATCACTATGTATATCTAAAATGTACCATTCAAATAAAATTAAAAAAAGGAAAAGAACAGAGGCTCTCAAACTTTTATTAAATATCAGAATCACCGCAGGACTTGTTAAAAACACAGATTACTAGAACCTTCCCAGAATTTCTGATCCAAAAGGTGGCCATATAGAAGGTCCATTTCCAGTCTAGATGGTGCTGATGTGGTCACTTGGAAGACTGTGCTTTGAGACTCACTAGGGTTGAGATTCCCATGAAGGTTGATTTACAAGTGCAACCACCGCAATTCATGTTTGTAAAAGCTAATAGCACCCAACATAAAAACTACACACTGGCACATCAAAGTGCACCTCCAGATACTCCCATTAACTCCGCAAACTTCCTCACTTTGTTAAATGAAATTAATAGGAGGTCATAATTTTGGTCTAGTCTCCTGCACCAGACCCCAGAAGGCCAGAACAAAACAGAAAGGAGTTACTCACGCTAAATGCCCATTTAATCAAAACGACCTTTGAAATGGGCCAGTTTTCCCAAAAAACTAGGAGTGGCACTGTAACCAATCAGAAGGGGTCCAGTTTAACCGAGAAAGCAAGACAAGAACTTTTTGTTTTAACTGTTTAAAGAAAGCAACTCTGAAACCCCAATCTTACTGTTTATTATGTATGCTTTCTTCAGTCCCTTCGTACCTATAAAGTCAAAAGGCAAGTCTATTTTACAAAATGGGATGATACTTAGATTCACGAATCGGAAATAAAGGCTAATTCCAGCTGTAAATGTGTTGTAATCTTGTTTTTGAACAACCTGTATTACAGAAGTTTTATCTTTGGCCCCCTCTTGCCAGTGAACACCTTGGGAACCTGTTTGGCCAAGGTGTAGGCATTCAGGGCTCCTTAAAACCGTATGCTACAGGGTGAAAAATCTTAGCAACTGCTGAGCACTCGGGTCTCCCGGCTTGCTTGGGACAATGCCTCCGACTTACACTCAAAGGCTATGCTATCCACTTCGTCAGCGAAGAGCATCATTTTCAGAAATACCGTAAACTTGCTTCCTAGGAGTCACAGCCAGTTAGAAAGCAGGCAAAGAAACACCACCTGAAAAACTCCGTCGTCAGCACCCCCGTAAGGTACTCCAGCTCCCACCCTCCTTTCCACCTGAGGGGACGGGGGCGGGGGGGGTGGCCCGGATCGCGGAGATCACGTGACCGCGGAGAGCTGCGCGCTGCCGAATCGCGCGATTCGCCGTCATATCAGCTTATGGCGCTGGCCGCTGATTGGCTGCCGCGTCTGCCGCCTGCGCATGGGCTCAGGGCTTCTTTCCGCGCGGGTAGAGTCGGGGTCACCGTTCCCTGCACGCAGCCGAGCGGCGCCGCCTGAAGAGCTCTCCAGCCCTGCCCAGGTAGGTGCAAATGCTCGGCGCCCGCAAGCGGAATACACCTAGGAGGGGGCCCAGGTGCGGGAGCGGGTGTCCCGACCTTCCTTTCTCGCTGCGTCGCAGGGGTCTCAGGTCTGCCTCCCAGAAGCCAGCCGCCGGGCAGGTCCGGGGCGCGCTGCGGCGATACCCCCGGTGGCTCAGGCTGGGCGCGGGGCGGGAGCCGGGCGTTGTCCGCACCAGTGCGTGGGCCGCGCCGGAGCGGTCGCAGTGCTCCGGGGTGCTCCGAGCTGCCTGGGGCGGCGCCGGGGTCGCGCCGGGGTCGCGCTGGAAGGGAGCTGGCGCGGGTAGGACTGAGTGGTGTTGGGTGTTGGCTGTTGCGAGAAGTGCGGCCACTGAACACTGTCGAGATTTACTTTATGACTGACTTCCCTGCATTCTGGGACTATTTTTTTTTTAAGGGGTTAAAAGAAGCTGAAGAATTGATCAGTATCTCTCATTTCTGCAATGTAGTTAGATTGGAGAGATGGCAATCCCCGGTTTGAGAAGATTAGAAGGGAGCGGAAAGTTATTACTTTAGCATCGTAAAAAAAAACTGCAGTGTCCTGACATCCCTGTGTTACTGAAGAGTAATTCTGAAGGAGATATAGATGAAGCAAACATTGCCTTGGTGGAAAAAGTTACCAGACTGCAAAGTTTGTGTCAACCTGGTATAGTTGAGTGAAACCGACTAGGTGGTCACCTTTATATCACCATCATTTCTTTTTCAGTTTCTCGTGATAGATATCTAATAATAAATACATGACCCATAATCATTTACAGAGTGCTTATTCTTCTGTAGTTATTCGGAATTCTTCAGTGGCATGTATGACCTCCCTGAGAAACAATGTAGTAGCTAGCACAGGCTATGATATGTACTGTATATCACAACTGTTACTTGTTACGGGACAAGTTATTTCAATATTCCTTAACTCAGTTTCCTATCAGCATAATGGAGATTGTAGAAGTACCTGCATCATAGAGTTAGGAGAGTTAGAAGAGGTTATAATAATACATGGTTCTCAGCAAATGTTGCATGTTATTATCTGTATTTTTTAAGTTTAGCAAAAAGGACTAGTAGAGTCAGTCGTTATGAGTCTAATAGTGTTTTGTTGATAACCGCTTTAAGAAAAGGGTCTGTTTCTGCAAAGGCCAAGTATTTAATGCAAGCATCTGTTTCAAGCATTAGTCCTTAATTTAGGGTTAAGCCCCTAACTTTAGGGAGTATAACCCCTTAAAATTATATGAGATTACAGACTCACTGAGAATTATTTAAATGTAAGGAGTTAAACGTTGTTGGCGTAGTGGTGAAAAGGCAGTACGATATGGCAACCAGACTGCACGTGTTTGAATTCTATTTTTTGCCTTCATTTATTCTGTGACCTTGGGCAGCTTACTTGAATTTTCTGTGCCCAGCTTCATCAGTAAAGTAAGGTTAGTACTAGTACCAGACTACTGGAGTTTTTTGAAAGAATTAAATGAGGTAATATATGTAAAATACTTACAGTTCCTAGTATTTAATAAATATTAATAGTATTATCAATTATTTTTCAAAGAAAAGTCAGATGGTACCCTTTTCTGCCTTATATTAATTTTGGCTAGCGTTGGGTCCCACAGCAGTGATAGTAATAATTTCTATTTGTTGAGTATCTCCCGAGTGTCAGATGGTGTCAAAAGACTACTTGGTCCCTACAGCTTACAATTGTGTCACTTAGGTATATTATCTCTGTTTCACACATGTAGGTTGAAATATAAACTTACTTCAAAATTTAATTGTAGTTTTGAGATCATATCCGTCAGTTTTTTTTTTTTTTGGTGTTAGATGTTAGAAATTACAGTGTATACAATACACAAATACAATTACTTAAAACCCAAATTTAAAAACATTTAGAAAAGGGTTAACATAATATTGGAACTGCCTGTAAATTAACTGATGGATGTGTCCTTCTCCCAGGCACTGATTTACTATTAGAGCAATAATACACAGGGAATATACAAATTAACACAATAGGCATGGTCTTAAGATAAAAGGAAAATTAGAGAGGCTTTCTTAGGGTTCTGTTTTGTTTTGCTTTTGTTTTTGTTTTTCTGTACTGAGGACTGAACCTAGGGCCTTTATATTGAGGTACATCTCAGGCTTTTTTTAATTTTTAATTTCGAGGCAGGGTCTTGGTAAATTGCTCCGACTGTGCTTAAATTTGCAATTCTTCTTCCTCTACCTACTAGAGTGCAGGGATTACAGATGTGTTCCAACATGCCCAGCTGAGAGTTTTTTAAGTTAAGGACTGAGATTCTGTTAAGGTTTTATTTATATCTGATGAAGAAGATTCCTAGTTAATGTTTGAGTTCTTTTTTTGATTCCACCATACTCTTCTAGGTACAATACTATATCGAATTAGAGCTCTATGGCATTACACATGGTCCCCATTACTTAATGATAGTTCAAAGTAAGATTTTTTTTCTTTTTTTCTTAAAATGGTATGAGAGTGATTCATGTTCACTGGAAATCATATTTTGAATTTTGACCTTTCCCATGGCTTATAATATACAGTATATTGCTCTCATTGCTGGTCAGTCAACCATACCATCATCAGGAGAAACTACAGTGTACTGTGTTGCTGATCTAGGATTCTCAGTTGGATAGGTGTATTAAAGGCATTTTCAGTTGATATTTTCAATTTATGATAGATTTATTGGGACATAACCCTGAGGAGTATCTATACAGGGAACATGTTCATTAGTCCAGTTCTTACCAACCTTCAGTGATGTAGCAGTATCCATTTTAATTATTGAGTGTTTATGTTCCCTGAAGTCACTTATTATTTAGTGTACTGGTCCCGCCATACTGTCTCCCTTGACAGTCTTCATTATTTCTGACTTCAACTATTTACCTATATATTAGGCTCATTTTTGAACTTCAGATTCATATTTACATGTAGCCTACTGCTTATATCTAGGAATCCAGATGAGCTACAGGGAATTAGATTTAAGACCCAAATCAAGCCTATATTCCTTACACAAATCCTATTCCTACCCCACCTGAATCTACTAGCTATCCAAGTATCCCCCATTTTAGTTATGACACCATCATCCACTTAAGCAAGCTAATAAAATCTCAGTCAGCCTACATTTCTTTCATATAGTAGTGTCGGTGGGTTATCCAAGTCCTGCGAATGTTTTTGCTTGCTAAATCTCTGATGAATATGACCATACCTGAGGTCAGACTATCATCTGTTCTCAGTCTAGCACAGGAACAACCAACTGAGTTTCTCTGATTCTCATCAGTACTTCATATTCCTAATGGAATGGTCTTTATGAAATATGGGTCTAATTACACTTCTTTCTTGCTAAAAAATCATTAGTATCCCCTTCTCACTACGTGCAAGAAAACAACCAAATCCTTGACAGGGCAGCAGTTAAACCAATCTCCTTTTACCAGCTTTATCCCCTACCATCTGTTTTTCCTCTGCTTTACCCTGTTGTACTGTTCGATGTCCACCAACTACATCTGGTAAGCCACAAATGTTCCATACCCCTTCTTGCCTTTCAGTTGTACATCTATTTAGAATGGCTGTCCATAACTTTTTCTTTTTGGCGATATCCTTCAAAATCCAAATCTAATGTCATATTCACCCTGAAGCCCGTTACTATAAGCTGAGGTAGAGGGCTGTTTTTTATGATGTAATTTAATTTGTGTGTACTTTATCATAGCACTTGTCATTGTCATATTGGTGTAATTATTTGTATCTGTAGTTGCTTTACTTTTAAGACTAGACAGTACCTTTTTGATCTTCATATGCTCATTATCATTTGGCCTTCGCATGCTCATTATCATTTGAATCAACAGTGATATATATGACGAAGGATATAGCAGAAGTCTAAATTCATAAATAATGAGCTTACAGAATTTTATTTTTCTAATGAAGGGTCTAAACAACTCCAAGAGAAAATGGACAAAAGATTAAAAACAGATTATTCACAGAAAAAATAATGATCCTCAACCAGACTCAAGGTGAATCTTGATTAAATATATATCAAGCTATCTTTTCTTTCCTGTTAAATTGATGAATGTCCAAAAGTTTGATAATATCCTTTGTTAATAAGGTTGTAGAGAAATAGGCACGTTCCTCCATTGTTTGAGCACTCACAAAGTAGAACATCCACTAGGTCCTGGCTCATCATTATTGTCTAATTCCAGCCTGGTGGACCCTCAAGTGACCAGATGTAATGAGTCTTTTTTACACACATGAACATCTACATCCACAAGGATTTAGGTTTGATTTTGTGTGTATTTGTAAGTTTACTGAATGTTTTAGAAAGTTTTTATAATCATTGCCATTTCTATAATGTTATTAGACTATGTTACATATATAGTTTACTATATCTGTAAGTATATACATAATTATAACAAATCATCCTCATGTAAATAAACTATAATACTGTTTATAGTATTTATTTACCCCACTTAATGTGAATATTCATTCATTTTCTAAACAAATATTAATATGATAGATGCTATTTATGATCTTTGCAAAGTCTGGAAATTCTGAATTTCAAAATATACCTGAGGCCAGATGTTTTAAGTGAGAATGGTAGACCTGTACTGTAGAAAGGGGAAGTGGTGACTTCCAGAATAGTAGAGTAAGAACCTTTGAAAATCTGCTCCTCTATAAAAGCAACAAAACAGAAACAAAAACTAAACAAACAAAAAACACTGACAAAAGTTGTCAAAATCAGCATTTTTGGTTCCCTAGAAAGTAAAAGTTTCTAGTAATTCTAGGAAGCATTAATTTGAGAAAAATTGCTAAATTCCAGTAGGAACAATGAGCTTTGTGGCATTTTGACTTACCTTTTCTTCATCCCCCGGTAGTTTGAAAACTAACAGCCTTGTAAAATAATAACTGAAAAACAGTAGACTGGCAGCCTTTGGAAGAAAGAGAACAAGTTTGCAGCTTCCCTAGAAGCCGGAATCCAGAGAATTGTCACTATTTGACTTCTATGGCAGTACCCTGAAAAACTCCATTCTTAAGGCTTGTCTTCCTTACTGTACCTTAGAACTTGCTTACTGTAAACATTGTGTTCTTAGCAGGGTGTTTGTCAAGAGTAATCACTGTTTAACATCAGCGCTCCTGGAGATACTGTTACCAGTAGGCCCTAAGAAGAGTCTGACTAAAAATTAAAAAGGTCTAGAAAAATCACATCTTCTTTAGCCATTCATTAGTTTGTTGGGCATTTAAGTTGTTTCCAAGACTTAGCTATTACAAACTGTGTTGCTATGAACATGGTTGTGTATATATCACTGTGGTATGATGATTTTAATTCTTCTGGGAAGATAGCAAGCAGAGGAATAGCTGGATCAAATGGAACCTCTAGTTGTAGTTTTCTGAGGAATCTCCACACTGATTTCCGCAGTGGTTAGACCAGTCTGCATTTCCACCAACAGTGGAGGAGGGTTCCTCCCCCCCCCCCTGCAGCCCTGCCAGCACTTGTTATTGGTTGATTTCTTGATAATAGGATGTACCTTGAGAACATACTCTTAAATGAAATAAATCAGACACTTATCAATACACATCAAATTGTTTCTCTGATGTGAGAAACCATAAGTGTAAATAAGGACAAATAAGGGTATAATAGATATTATGTTAAAAAAAAAAGTATTCAAAAGAGAGGAGAACTAGATAGGGAAAAGGGGGATAAAGAAGGAAGGTTAAAAGAAAAGTAAGATGAAAGGGAAAAAAATGGAAAAATGTAAATAAACTTGTTGCAAATAGGGAGGGGTGGGTGAATGGAAGGGAGGGGAGGGGAAGGGGGGAACCGAGATACATCATGTACAGGTACAAAATAACCATTTTGATTATGATCATTACATATACAATGTACCAATACGTGTTCTTGGTAAAAATAAAAATAAAAAAAATTAAAAAAAAAGGTCACTCGGGACAATGAGATATCCATGGGAAGAGACACAGGACTGTTTCCCCCTCCCCCCCAAAGGAAAAGGCCCTCATCTCTCTTCTTTGACCTTGAGGATCTGTTCAAGCGGGAAGTGAAGGCCAAATCAGAGTTGTGAACTATCCACAGAAATACTGAAATCGTGGCCCAACACACACAGCACCTCAGCACCAGCTGGGAAACCTGTTGGTTGAAGGCTTCTAAGGAAATCATGTCTGGTCATCAC
Source organism: Hystrix cristata (assembly GCA_004026905.1). Classification (NCBI taxonomy): domain Eukaryota; kingdom Metazoa; phylum Chordata; class Mammalia; order Rodentia; family Hystricidae; genus Hystrix; species Hystrix cristata. The sequence continues at coordinate 80,068 of PVJO010002194.1, read as the reverse complement.
TAGAGGCTTCAGTGACCTAACTGTGCCCAACAAAGACTAACAGGCATTATACAATTAATTCAGGGAAATTCCTTAGGTGAACAGCAGTGTGAAACCCTGGGGTGGGTTGGGGAAGCATATAGATAATCTGATTTCTAGAGTTGCCATGTTATTTAAAAACATTACTTTTCCACAGAAGAAATTATGAGACATACAAAGAAATGGGAACGTACGAACCCCTACACACTAAAAAAGACTCTAAACTGTCCCTGAGAAGGCCCAGATATTGGACTTACTCAGTGAAGAAAGACTGTACATTAGCTAATAGAAATATTTTAAGACAACTAAAGAACAACATGTTTAAATAACTAAAAGAAAGCATGAGAACCATTTTCTACTAAGTATGAAGTACCAGTAAAATGATAAGAGAATATTTTTAAGAGAACCAAATAGAAATTCAGGAGTTGAAAAAATATAGTAACTGAAATTAAAAATTATCAAGTTTAATAGCAGATTTGAGCTGACAAAACAAAGAACCAGTGGACTTGAAGATAGGTCAATTGAGACTATCTAGTCTGAAAGTCAGGAAGAAAAAAGAGAGAAGAATGGAGACCAGACATGGTCATGCACAGACCTAACTCCTCTGGAGGCTCAGGCAGGAGAATTGCAAGTTTAAGGCCAACCAGAGCAACTTAGCAAGACCTTGACTGAAAGATAAAATTTAAAAAGAGCTGGAGATGCAGCTCAGTAGTAGAGCACTTGCCTAGTATGCATGAAGCCCTGGGTTCAATTTCCGCTACTGCAAGGGAAAGAAAAAGCAGACAGAGCTTCAGAGACTTTGGGGACCCCTTCAAGAATACCAATATAAGCATAATGGGAGTTCCATAAAGAGTAGGAAGAAATAGTGATCCCAGACTCCGCAAATTTGATGAGAAACATTAATCTACATATCTAAAAAGCTTAACAGTATAGGGAATGGAGTTTTTTTGGTGATGAAAATGTCCTGAAACAAGACAGTGGTAATGATTGCTCAGCTCTGAGGATATGCTGAAAAGCTAATGAATTATCCACTTTTTTTTTTTTTAATTTTTTTATTATTTTTTACCAAGAACATGTATTGGTACATTGCATACATAATGATCATAATCAACATGGTTATTTTGTACCTGTACATGATACATCTTGGTTTTCCCCCCTCTTCCCCCCTTCCCCTCCCCTCCCTTCCATTCACCCACCCCTCCCTATTTGCAATAAGTGTAACTACCCTTTACCATTTTTTTCCCCCCTTTCATCTTACTTGAATTATCCACTTTTAAATGAATTTTATGGTATATAAATTGTATCTTGATAAAGCTCTTTAAAAACAAAAAAGTGCTATTTATATAGAGATGGGAAGATCTCCAAGATGCTTATTAAGTTAAAAAAAAAAAGGAACTTCACAGTATATATTTTATACTCCTTTTTAGGGAAGAAGGGAAAGAAAATTTTGTAGTAGTTGTTCATTCTTTTTTTGAGGGGTGCTGGGGATTGAACTCAGGGCCTTGTGCTTATTAGGTAAGCACTCTACCACTGTGCTAAATCCCCAACTCCTGTAGTTGTATGCTCTTACATTAAAAAACACCGTAAAGATTCATAGTGCTGAAAGTGAGGTGACAGTTGTAGTACATAGAGACATGGATGGAAGCAAGATTTCTCATTATCAGTCTTTTTATATCCGTTTATCATTTTGAATGATATATCTTATTTTTTAAGAAACTCTAAATCCCCGTGAGATATCATAGGAAAATCTCATGGGGAATCGGCATAGGTGGGTGTAGGCTGCTAAGAAGTGAAAGCATAAATATTTTAAGAATTTTTCTTTCATATAGGCTATTACATAAGTTAGTACATATTACATGGCCCAATATATAGCAGACGAAGGCCATTTTAGTGCCCGACATTTCAGTTAGTCATTTGTCAGACTGATTTTTTTGTTGTTCAAAGTTTTCACTTGTGAGAGAGGTTTTAGAATGTTGAACACATTTTTCTCTGCAAACAATGGAGTGAAGAATGAATATCATAATAAGTGGTCAGATCACAAAAACTGACCATAAATATTACTGAATTGCATAGGACTGTGAATCTAGACTGAAGTATTTGCTGAATGAGTGAAGTTTTTCTGAAGTTTAAGCATGAGGAGTAGGACCTAGCAAACTTTTCCTGTAAGGGCTCAGATGAGGGAGTGGAGAGGGGAACAGGAAATTAAAAAAGATCAAGATGGAATGTGTATGTGTACTAGTGCCCTATGATGAAAATATTCATTATGTGCTAAAACATACTAATGAAAAATATAAATCTCTTTGGCTTTGTATCTTACAATGACTTGATCCTCCTTGTAGGAAAGTAGCCAGAGTTGATATGTAACATTGGACATACCTGTGTTTTGAAACTGGTTCTAAATTTCACCTGCAGGCCACAGTTTGCCTTCCTTTTGAGAAATTCTTCTTAGGTCTCAGGACTGAAGTCCTTCAAAGGACAGAGATGAGATAAAACTTGCAGCCATCTGAGTACCTAGTCTCCATTCCCATCTTTGTGATGTGCCACGTTGCCACAGTAACCCTAAGATGGAATTAGAGCTGGGTTTATATCACTTATTAGGTTCATGGCCTTAGAGGAAATGCTTCCTGTGCCTCAGTTTCTCTAGCTGAGCTTTAGTGACTACATGTACAATACAAGGAGGTTGGACTAGAGATGGGATTTAGACCTCTTCTGATGGTAAAGATGGTGTTTAGATAAATCTATTGGCGAGAGACTTGTGCTATGTATAATCTTAAATGGGAAATTTTGTGTGTAGTTTTTCTGAAAAAGTTGCTTAGAGAAGTGTAGACATTGTAAGTAATCGTTGCACGTGTTTATCTTTCAGGGGTGAAGATGGACTATGTCCTCAATGGCGCAGATTATTATTTTTTTACACCATATGTCTATCCATCCTCATGGCCGGAGGATAACATCTTCCGGCAGACTGTTACTCTCCTGATTGTAACAAACCTTGGTGCTTTTGTCCTTTATTTCTTCTGTGCAACACTGAGCTATTATTTTATCTATGACCATTCATTAATGAAACATCCACAATTTTTAAAGGTAAGAGATTTTCTTACCTGTTTTCTAACTGCTGTTATAGTAAAATAAAATGTGATAATAGTAAAAATATGGAATATTCTTGCCAGATTTTCAGATTAAACTGGGTATATGTAACCATTAAAGTTTTTGAAACCAGCCCCTAAAATAGGTTAGATATTTTTGAGTGATAATCTCCTCTCTTCATTCCTTAATTTAAAAAAAATGAGTGAATCCAACTTTTTGACTATAAACCTAGTATCTTACCTCACTAGATACATAAATGAGAAGTTTTTTGCTAATACAGTATTGATAAATAATAAATGTACTTATTTATGTAATTATTTTGTGTGACTTTCACAGACTGAAATATGTTTTAAGCATGTATGTTTTTCTTTAATTGGATGGGATTCAAACTCACAGCTTTGAGAGTTGCTTACAGTCATTCAATTATTTGTATTTGTCAGTTGCTCTAGGTCCAAAAAAATTTTTAGGGTTTTTTTTTTTTTTTTTGAGGGGTATTTCTTTTCTTCTTTTTTGGTATCAGGACTTGAACTCAGGGCCTCCACTTGCTAGGCAAGTGCTGCACTGCCAAGCTACATCCCCAGCCTGAATTTTTTTTAATAATAGGGTTGGGGATAGAAGTTAATTATGAGAGAAATGATTATTCTGTAAATGGAAATTTAGAACACAAATTTTATGGGAAGGAGAAAAGATTTTAGAATTTAAGATAGTTTTAAAGTTATTTGGTCAGTACAAAAGGAGTATTTTTCTTACACGTTCCCGTGTATTAAAATTTTCATAGAAACAGTATGGAGATAAGCCCCGTAATACAGGTAAGAGAGAGTTTAAAAATCCAACCCAAGGGATTGGGGATTTAACTCAATGGTAGAGTGCTTGCCTAGCAAGCACAAGGCCCTGAATTTGATCCCCAGCATCTCCCCTTGCCCCCCAAAAAATCCAATTCAAAACAATTTTATACCATTTTTTTGTAATTTTTAAATACTGGGGATTTCATTTTCAGAATCAAGTCTATCGAGAGATTAAGTTTACTGTCCAGTCAATGCCATGGATCAGTGTTCCCACCGTTGCATTGTTCCTGCTAGAGGTGAGAGGTTACAGCAAATTATATGACAACATAGAGTTTCCATATGGTAAGTTTATATTGTCTGAATGTAGTATTTATACTCCATTGTGTATTTACATGGACATGTGAAAAGCGAACTGTGTCCTGGGAGCTGAATCTTGATTCTCCTATTCCCTGTTGTCTCTTCTAGGTTGGTTTCAACTCGTTGTTAGCATAATATCCTTCCTCTTTTTCACTGACATGCTGATCTATTGGATTCATAGAGGCCTTCATCATAAACTTGTATACAAGGTAGAGTCATTAGAAGGGGAAATAGAGCCAGGCGTGGTGGCACACACCTGTAATCCCAGCACTCAGGAGGCTGAGACAGGAGGATCACCATGAGGTCAAGGCCAGTCTGGGCTACATACTGAGTTCAAGGCCAGCCTGAACTGCATAGTGAGACTCTGTCTCAAAAAAAGAATAGGAAATAGAAAAAATATTACACATTTCAGCAACGTATGATTATAAGTTTTTTCTCTTTCCCAAGAATTTCCTCTATTAAATGCTTAAGTAGCTAGAGTCATAGCAGATACCAGATACATTTGTTCATATTCTTTATAGATCTAGAGGGGCTGTGTTAAAATTTCATTTGTGGGGTAAAGAAGGAGGCCGTTTTATAAAGCAGGTTTGCTGATTTCAAAGAGATCTTTTAGTTAGATCCTCTCTATAACACGAGTATGAAAAGTTAAGCTGACTGTTGTACTGGTAAAGTTCACAGTGCTAATTATGTCCCTTTCTTCTTTAGCGCATACATAAACCTCATCATAAATGGAAGATTACTACTCCATTTGCAAGTCATGCTTTTCACCCTGTGGATGGCTTCCTTCAGAGTCTACCTTACCATATATACCCTTTTGTTTTTCCATTACACAAGTTGGTTTACTTAGGTTTGTACATCTTCGTTAATGTCTGGACAATTTCCATTCATGATGGTGATTTTCGTGTCCCCCAGATCTTCAGGCCATTTATTAATGGCTCAGCTCATCATACAGACCACCACCTGTTCTTTGACTGTAACTATGGACAGTACTTCACATTGTGGGATAGAATTGGAGGCTCATTCAAAAATCCTTCCTCCTTTGAAGGGAAGGGACCACTTATATATGTGAAGAATATGATAGAACAAAAGGGCAATAGCCCTTCAGAAAATGGTTATAAAAATGAAAAATTAGGCAATGGAGAGCATAAAAAGATAGAGTAGATCTCAAATCTTTAATATTTTTAATAAGGAAAAATAATCAATAGCCTGTGAAGGTACATGGCAAGTAAAAGGTATCATTTGAAAATCAGCGTTGTACACACTGGCCATTATGGTAGATCAAAGGAAGATGCTGTGAACACTTAAGATTCTCATACTGCGTTTCAAATACCAAGCATTGGTCCAAGGACAATTTGTATCTTTCCAACCAGCAGATCTGTAGTTTTTATAGCCTCAATAACAATTTTAAATAAGGAAGAATAAACTACTGAAGGAACCTGGCTATATATCCTTCTGCCTTAATCCACCCATATTCAGAAAGGAAAATTCCTTGTGTCCAATAATATCAAGACTAAGCACCATAACCTAGAAATACTAATGTAAAGACGGTTCCTTGTTTCAGGAATGGTTAATTCTTTGGTATTGGTGTGATGATGACTACTTGTAGAATTTTGTTCAAGTAGAAACATCAGTGTGGGAAAACGTCTGATGTATTAGTGGGTATATCAATGACAATAACAGGTATAAGATTATCATTTTCCTATAAAAGCCTCTTTTCTGGGGATATCATCAAACAGTCCATTTTACTGATGAGTAAATAAATTAGAATTTAAAAAAATAACAGTTCAACCATGATTTAATTCAGATACAAGATTATTTAACTGAAGATGTTGATGGTTACCATTTAAAACCATTAATAAGCATAAAAGTTAGGAAACACTACAGTTAGGGAAATTTGATGGTCAAAATATATTTGGCACTGCCGATTTTTTAATTAAATCGATGCACTGCACTTTTGGTATTTTTCAAAGTTACAAACCTATCTCTTATAAAAGGAAATAATTGCCAAATATTTAGGTCTACCTTTGAAGATTTGTGTGCAAGTCTCATTGTCTTAACTTCTCTCTCATTAGTTTCCCCCACTGCCTCTTCAGAAAGATTTGACAAATACTTTCATAAAAAAAAATGTTGCATGTTGCAACATAAACTTATTGGAAAAGCCCAGTTTTAAAGATATCCTATTGCTATTAATGTAAAATCAATAAAAGTTGATCATACTCTTATTAAACTGTATCAGTTACATATGGTAATTGTACAAAATATTCTTTGCACAAATTTATTGAATTTGAAGCTACAGATGATGTGGATTGTTAAAACTGTTTTAGAACCTTCCCAGATGCTCAGTGTCAAGCAGAGGAAAAGAGAAGAGGGTTATTACATTCTTTTTATATCTTACATCTTTATTAGATTTATGGTTAGGCTCAGTGTTGACCTTATGGGGAAATTTGATTTGGTTCTTGTCCATTTTGGTTGCAGCCAGAATCGTGGAGAGAATTGAGTTTGTGAACCAAGGTACCATTGTATTTTAGTAGGAGACTAGTCATAAAATTTAATGCCTGGGATCCACAAGAAAATGTCTTTTACTCATTAAAATGAATTCAGTGTACCATTTAGTTTTTTTTAAAGGGCAAATGCAGCTGAGTACTTTTCACTAGTCCCACCCAGCCCAGTGCTCCACTTTGCCCAAGAAAAAGAAGGAAATTAAAGAGAACTAACTTGTTTTTTAGGAATAGTGACACCTAATACGTAGTGAGCTTTTCTTCTTCACCAGGCATTGCTATGAATCTTTGACATGAGGAAACTAGGAGTCAAGAAGTTAGGTAGCTGTTGCAGAGTTTATTCTCTCAGAAACTCTCATGTGGCTGTTTTGGGGTCAGTGGGCAGCTTTCCACCCGGTCGCTCTGCAACCCAGGCTCCTTCCATCTTGCAGGTCTTCCTTTCTTTTAGTCCAGAATCCACTTTGTTGAAGGGGCACACAAGGAAAGAAAGAAACATCTGGGCATGGAGTATTCTCTGGGTTGAGCCTAGAAGTGGCACGGGTGTCTTTTGCTCACATTTCTTGGACAAAACTCAGTCATGGCCCACTGGACTGGAAAAGATTCATCCCCAGCACTGTCTAGCTGTGTGCTGGGGTGAAGGGGAAGCCGGTTGCTCTAACAGATAGCAAACTTTACCACATCCATGGGATTTATTACCTCTTCATGAGGGGGACATAGGAAATACAAATGCTGGAATGGCAAATGAGCTCAAAAGTATTTCAGATTTCCCTGCACTAGTTGTCTTATTGTCTTTAATTCCATAACTCGAATATCAATATGAAAATGTTATCTAGATTTTATTCCTGTTTTAGCTAATACAGAGGAAAGGACATAATTTATGAGGAGTAGGAAAATTTCTAAAAAGGAATAATCAAATTAATCTCTGCCTTGTCACCTTGCCTAAGTTCTGGTCTTTGCAAGCTTAATTGTATTGAGGAATTACAACTTTTTTTTTTCAATGCTTCATCATATTCTCCTATTCTCTTATCAGAGGTGTTCAGAGAGTATTCAGGGAATTGAGGACCTAAATTTCTTCCTATAGGAATAGCAGTTGAAATACTTTTTCCCTTGACTTTGAAACCTTTTATAGCTATAGAACAGAAAAGGAAAATCAAAGGTACGTTTTCAACTTTCCTAGTAGAAATTGGGAGGTAGATGGAGGTGATCGAGAGCACATTTCAAAAACCCACAGTCATTTACTATGTCTTCATCTCTTCCCTGTCTCTGTCATACTGAGTGCCAGGAATCTGCTCTTCCCCTTGTCTCCTTTCCCTCTTGTCTTCTAGGAGCCAGGGCAAGTGCGGGAAAGAATTATGAGTTCAATTTTTAATGCTTGCTGTTTACAGCACAAACAAGTTATTTATAGAGGAATGATGTCTGGGAGATAACTCAGCAGAGATTTGGGATTATAGAAAAGTATGTAAAGTTATGCAGTTGCCGTAGAGAGCAGGAATAAAGTTATCCAAAGAAACTGAACAGCTTGAGGGGTGTTATGATATGAATTTGTCCCCTGCAATCCATACATTAAAACTGAATCACCCGTATGATAGTACTGAGAGGTAGGACCGTGAGTGGTTAGGCGGAGCTCTCATGAATGGACTAAGGGCACAAAGGAGCTCTGTGCTTTCGTGTTTTAATGCCTTCCATCACGTGAGGACCCAGCGTTTGTTCCCTCCAGAGGATACAGCACCAACACGCTGAAACAGATTGAGTCTTGGCCATACACCGAGCCCTCTGGCACCTTCATCTTGGATTCACCAGCCTCTAGAACTGTGTGAAGTAAATTCCTGTTTGTAAATGACCCAATTGGAGGCAGCAAGAAATGACTAAGGGAAGAGAACTTTTCTTTCCTTGTTTTTGTAATTTAAGAACCCAAACACTTGACTGACAGTATTACTTCAGCAGTTCATGTTTTTGATCACCTTTTATTATTATGTTTACTGTGTTATAGAAAGATTCTTTGAAAGTAGAAACCATATCTGCGTCATCATTGTATTAATCTATGCATTCTTGCAAAAGGCCTGAGACATAATGGAGGTTCAATAAATACTTTGCTGAATGTATTAAATGAAATGGTGAAAGTGTCATTCTCTTCAGTGCATGTTTAGTGAGTCCCAAATAGGTACCAAGCACTGCACTAGATACAAATATTTAATCTGTTCTGATGTTCTCTTTTTACCCAGCAAATTATTTTCATTACCTGACATGTGTTGAGTGCCTTCGAGGAGTCAAAAGAAATAAAAATGAGTCAAAGATTGTCCCTCCCTGAAGAAATTTTTTTCTCTCACTCAGAATCATCCTGGAAGCAAATAAAACCCACCGGTAGTCCTGATTCTGATCACATCAGAATTGGTGATGGGGTACTGGTTAGGGAGTCGAATGTGTCTATCTGCCTCAATGCAGTGGTCTAAGGATGAGTGCATCCTCAGAGAACAGGGTTGGTTACACCAAGAAAGGGCAGACTTCTCAGAGATGCAGAGAGCTTTGGACACAAATGAACAAATGGGAATCCTGACTCTGTCACTCGCAGATTGCACGACCTTGATTATCTGTAAATGAGCACAACCACTATCTAATAAGTTTGAGTTAGAGACACTCAAGAGGTATTGTATAAACTGTGCTTCATGCTTTTCTTTTCTAGGCTCAGTGATTATTGTTGTGCCTTGGATAGGACCTCAATAGAAGTTGCAGGGAGAAAGGGGGAATGCTTAGATACTTTCACCTTAAAACTGGAGGATAAAAGACATTGAGATGAACATTGAAAAGACATTGAGGTAGGAGGTACAGAGAAAATCATGTAAGTAAAATTAAAGATGTACAGTATTTATTGTAAATTGTTTTTATGAGAGGTAAACTAGATTGTTGCTGTATAATTTCATTTTTAAAACATTGCTATAAACCATAATGCTAGTCTACCATATACAAAAAGGAAGTATGAACCATGTGTCAGTGAGCATTACTGGTAGGTTTTTGGTATGCAAAGAAAAACAAATGTTTCAGTAAATAATGGTATTTCTGGAACTGAGGGTGCACCCTAGGTTTGATCTCTAGCACTTCAACGTGTATATGTGCGTGCCCTTAAATCTCTAAGGTTAACTTGAAGATCATATTACTAAATTATGAGTACAGTAAAATTTGTAAAAATAATTTTTATTTAATAATTCATTAATATTACTCATCAAATTCTCCTAAACATATAACATCATATATGTACTTTTATTAATCATGGTGTCTTAAACATTTGATAAAAGATTTACTATACTGATTAAATTCCCCAAGAGGTAGACCGTGTAATTGATAAATTTTTCTAAGTACCTTGCCAACTTTTGATAATCATATTTAATCACAAAGTAGCAGATTGGTGTTAAAAGCTAGTCGTGACTTAATAGCATTCATATCATAGGCTTTTATTCACTCTTTGCATCATTTGCTGTATCTGTCTGTATTTTATGATTATAATTTGGCTAAGCTATTTGTTTAATTGTAAACTTGACCTCTGACATGTTCTACCAAACAAATGAATAGAAACTTGGTGCATATTCAGATACTAAAACAGTAACTATCTGTGATTTCTATCTGTTAATCATTTGGGGGGGTCAGGTTAGTGGAGGTATAATTTCTATAAAATGTACCCATTTTAACAGTACAGTTTAATCAGCTTTGACAAATTTATACACCAATATCATCTCCAATCAAGATTTAGAACATTTTCCTTACCAGAAAAAGTTTCATCTCCTACTGCAGTTGATCTCTCCCCAGCCCTAGGTAACCACTGATCTACTTTTGGTTTACTGGAGGTTAATTTTCCCTGTCTTAGAATTTCATTTCAGTTGAATCAGACAGTATATACTTTTGTGTTTGGTTTCTTTAGCTTAACATTTTGAGATTCATGCTGTTTCATAAACCTGTAGTTTGTCCCTTTTTGTTACTGAAGTGTACTGCTATTTGTTAATCCATTGGTTCCTGGTTATTTGCATTATTTCCAGTATGGTTTACTATAAATAAAGCTGTTACAAATATTTGTGTCAAGTCTTGTGGATTTATGTTTTCATTTTGCTTTGATAAATGCCTATTAGAATTGTGGGGTTATAGGGTAAATGGATGTTTAATATTATAAGAAATTTTAACTTTTCCAAAGTAAAAAAAGTAATTATATCATTTTACATTTCCACCACTAGTAGTAGGGACAATTCCATTTTTTCCACATACTAACAGTTTTGTCAGTCTATATTTTTAAGCCTTTTTGGTGAGTGTACAGTAGTGTCTCATGCGTCTCAATTTGCATTTCCTTCAAATAATGATGTTAAGCACCCCTTCTCAGGTTTTTGTTGTTGTTTTTGTTGTTTACTTTTCATAACTTTTTGCAAAAGATCTGTTCAGTTTTGGGGAGCTTTTTTTTTTTTAATGAGTTATTTCAGCATTCTGGAAACCAGAGGCAAGAGGATTACAAACTCGAGCCCGGGCTGCACCAGTTAGTGACATAGTGAGACCCTGTCTCAAAAAGTAAAAAGGTTGGGAGACAGATATAGAGGCATGGAGGCCCTGGGTTCCATCCCTAGAGAGGTGGCTTTTCTTTGCATTATTGTCTCACAGGAATTCCTTATCACTTGACACAAACTCTTCATCAGATGTACTTACTACAAATATTGACTCCAATTTGGCTTGCATTTTCATTTCCTTAATGATTTGATGCAGAAAAATGATTAAGTCCAACTTACCAACTTTTGTCTTGCATAATTACTGCATTTTGTGCCCCACCTAATAGGTCATTGGTTACCTCAACGCAAGCCTGGAATTTTCTTTGTGAGGTATTTGATAATTTAATTATTAATAGATAAGACTATTTTTGTCTTTAGTTTGAATAGTCTTTCAAGAAGTGTGTTCATTTAAGTTATAAAATTTGATGTCATGAAGTAATTTGAACATTCCTCCATTAACATTTTAATGCCCATAGCACCCATAATGATATTTCCTTTTTAGTGGATTTATATTGATGATTTGTATTTTTTCTTTCTGTCATGTTTTGTTTTTGTTTTCGAGAAAATCTTGCTCTGTTGCCCAGGATGGTCTTGAACTCATGATCCTCCTGCCTCTACCTCCCTAGTGGTGGGCTTACAGGCATGCACCGCTACTCTTATCTGTTTTCTCTTTTTCTTGCTCATTCTCAGAGAATGTCAATTTTATCAATTATTTAAAAGAACTAACTGCTATGGTTCCCCTACCCCCAAAATCACTTGTGAAACTTAATTACCAATTTGATGATATTAAGACTTTGAGAGGTAATTTAGGTTACCTCCTGCAGGTGAGGTCAATGCCATTATGAAAAAAGACTTCAGACATCTGCTCCCCACCCTCTTCCATCCCCTCTACCATGTGAGACACAGCATTCATCCCCACCAAAGGATAAAGCATTCAAGGTACCATCTTGGAAGTAGAGCTCAAAATCTCACTTTTAGAAATGTGAAAGTAAGTCTTTGTTTATGCATTATCCAGTTTTCAGATATTTTGCTATAGTGGCACAAATGGACTATGACACCAACTTTGGGCTTGATTGATTTTCCTCTTACTGCTCTTCTTCAGTTTCATCGCTCAGATTATTGATTTGATTTTTTCCTTTATAAACTCTTAAAGCCACAAAGTTCCTTGTAAGGACTGTTGTAACTGTAGCCTACAAATTTTGACACATTATATTTTCATTAGTATTAAGTTCAAAGTACTTTATTTCAGTGGAATTGCTCCTTTGACCAGTGGTGTAGTGGACTTAGGTTACCTCACGTAAGTCAGAGCTTTGACTCCCACAATGACTTTCCTGCTTAGTTCCGGGTTAGCAGAGTTAACACAGGCTGTTTTGTATGTGATTTAAAAGGTGTAAGTGGAACAGCAGTCACCTTTGGGAAGATGGAGCAGTGCACAAAACACTTGGAGTTCGCTCACTTGTCACTTATCACTTGGTCACTTATCACCAGTATGATCTGCCTGGTCCTGCTCCAGAATTTTGGCCTGATTTTTGTTTAACTCCATGATTAAGGGTATATTAGCTAGTTCCCCATTCCCAGGACAAAATGTACAACACCCACAATTTAAATGAGGAGAGATTTATTTGGTTCATAGTTTCCAGTGGGTTTAGTCCATGGTTAGTTGGCTCCAAGGCAGAAATACCATGGTGAAAAGGCAAGGCAGAGGAAAATTGCTCAATCCATGGTGGCCAGGAAGCAGAGAGAAGTGCCTGGGATAAAGGGCCCCTCTGGGGCCATGACTTTGGTCACGCCTGCAGTGACCCACCTCCAACCAGGCCTGACCTCTTAACAGCATGTTTAGCTACTGAACTCATGAGTATAATGCCCCCGTGATCCAATCATCTTCCAAATGAAACTTTGGGGGAACGTTTTAGATCTCAACTGTAACAAGGAGTAGCAGTCTCCGATGCAGGGCAGTCCTGCCTCAAAGTTGAAGCTTGGAGATGAGAGGATGACCAGAGCTATTCTACCCTAATGAGTTGTCCAGCTGAACCTCTCAAGTTCTGGTTTGTCCTTGCTTCCTCCACCTCGATTCATCTTTCCTTCCTTTCTGCTCTGCCTCTTCACATTCCAGCACCAGACGCAGAAACAGTCACCCCATGTAGACAGTTAAGGAGCTTTCCCAATCCACTTCTCTGCTGAAACACAGATAACGAGCTTGGCATTGAGAATAGCTCTGGATATCAGAAGCTTGAGGATGGGTGCTCAGAATTGGCCTTGTGTTATCTCCAGTTGGTTTTCTGATACAACTGGATTTAAAGTCCTTGATGACCTCATTTTCAACAATAAAGAGGATACTGGAAGTCTATGAAATGCAGTAGCAAAACTGTTAAAGTTCACCTGTAGATACCTGTACTAAGTGTCTATAGAAGGCAAAGCTTTGGAGGAACCAGTATTTTGATTAGAACATTCTAGTGGAAATAAGGGCTGTAATGGGTTTGATTAGTTGCTTGTAAGTGTGTTGAAAACCTTGAGCGAAGAAAATGATGAGCTCCTGACTTTAAATTCCCAGTTCAGGGTCCAGTTGAAGAACCACAAAATTCTGTTGTGACTAAAGCTGAAATAAGGAAGCTCTCCCACGCTTTTAAAATAAGTAGACTCACTGACTTTCCTTGCAGAAAAAGAATTTTCTGGACGTATTAGTAAAAGAAACATAAGGATTTATTAGAATGCACTGAAGAGCAGAATATGGGTGCTCAGAGAAGTGAGTCTTGTTACAAGCCAGAGTAGGGTACATTTAAGAGGCTGTCTTCAAGATGGGTGATTGAGATGTGTATTCTCACTGTCAGGTTACAGTGCAAGCCATCTACTTGTGTTTGAAGTTGAGATATGCTGGTCACTACTATTGCTGCTTCCTGAGAATGGGGGAAATGTGATTTATAAGTGAGAATAAGAGGTTAAGAGCCTCAATTTAGAGGGTTATTATAAAAAGACCTTGAGAAATATTTTTTGGAGCAAGTTTCCTAGAAGGGAAAAAGGCTTGAGTAACTTTTGTGTCTTGAAGCTGTAGTTTTTCTTAATTTTAAAATCTTGATTTCCTTGTTTCCTTTCTACCTAGTTTTTATTTCTTTTGTCCTACTCCACTATGACCTAAAATAAACCCTTATCCCTTGTAAGGTCAAAATTTCAGAAATCTACCTCAAATTTAAGTTGCACAGACTGCAAGTTGAATTCCAATCCTTATTGAGTTTTATATATTAATGAGAAGGGGAACAAGAGGTGGAAGGCAAGGGGAGAGAAGGGGAGGAGGGAAGAGGGATGCAGAAAGAATTGGGATATGCTGTGTAATGTGCCAACTACCCACAATAAATGTAATCATGCTATGTCTAGAGATGGGGGTAGGGGAGAGGAAGGGAAATGGATTAAAAAGAATTAAGGCGTGTTAAGTATATGTATCTATTCCCTAAAGTAAATGTGAACATTATATACTGCAAACATGTACTTATAATATAAAATAATAAGGAACAAAGTTATGACATTGATTGGGAAGGAGGGGGAATCTAAACATGTGTAGAGAATAACCGACACATTTGTATGAAATTGAAGACTTTCAACCCTTATTCACCAATAGCAGAGAAAATTGCATTGTACATAGTGTTTTTAGGCAGGACTGTGTAGCGAAAGGAGACATGGCATAAAATGGACATGGAGTCAGATATTGGTTCTGAGCTTATGTTTAGGAATTAAGCATCTACTGTACAGCAAATAGGTGCCATTGTTAAACCCCTATTTTGTGTAATGTATTGTGCAGACCTCTTCACGTGAATTGTGTCAGTTAATCCATCCCGAAAACATAGGGGGCAAATTCCGTACTTTGCAGATGAATAAATTCGAGACTGGCAGTTTAAGGCAATTTGTCCAAAATCACAGAGCAAGTTGATGGAAAAATGAGGATTTGAACTCAGCACTTAAACTCAAATCTGCTTCATTTCACAGCCTGTGAAATAGTTGCCATTATTATTCATTCTAAATCTGCTAATCACTACCCCCAACTCCTCTCAAGGGATGAGGGTCTTCAAATTTCATTTACCTCTCAGTCTGTTTTTCTAGGTTCAAGCCTCTGTTATGGAATCACAAAGTGGTAGACCTATCCAGGACGTTAGGGATCATGAGATCAACCTTTTATTTGCAGAAAACACAAATCTGAAGAGATAATGTTCATTGCTCAATGTCACATGTTACAATTGTAAACTGGAATGGTAGCTCTGTTGAGAAGGTCAAGAGGACAAAACATCTCAAAATTAAGTGTTCAAATCCTCTTTAAAGCCACTGTGCTAATATAAGCATGCAAGGCAGCAACAGTTGTCAATTTTTGTGTACTGTTGGAGTTGTGGAAAAAGTAATCCTTTGATGAGTGTTAAATCATTTATTGAATGGCTATAGATAATCCTTAAAAGATTCTATTGTTGCAAGTACCGTCCTACAGGGAATTAAGAAATGTGTTGATCAGCCTTTTGGGTTAGGAGCTAGCTGGGACATTTCCACTCCTTTGGGGATACCAAACATCCAACCTCTTGGTAGGAATTAGAAAATGGGCACTTGTTGATGGGGAAGCCTATGCTGGGCCCAACTGTAGAACTTGGTTAGGACTGAGAATGAGGACTCCCTTCCTTTTCCTGTCTTCTGTTTTCTCAGTAATTCAGTCCTAAATCCATTAGGTGGAGTCAAACAAGGAATTTGAGGCCCCTGGGGGTGAGGAGGGCTTTGTGATTCAGGCAGTGTTCAGTATGCATAGTATATCTCAAGACAATTAAAGATCTATCATGTATATTTAATTGATCTTTTTAAAATGAAGAAAAAAAAAGAAAAAAGATAGTATTCAAAAGAGAGAACTAGATAGGGAAAAGGGGGATAAAGAAGAAGGTTAAAAGAAAAGTAAGATGAAAGGGAAAAAATGGTAAAGTGTAGCTACACTTGTTGCAAATAGGGAGGGGTGGGTGAATGGAAGGGAGGGGAGGGGAAGGGGGAAGAGGGGGGAAAACCAAGATGTATCATGTACAGGTACAAAATAACCATGTTGATTATGAACATTATGTATACAATGTACCAATACATGTTCTTGGTAAAAATAATAAAAAAGTTAAAAAAAAATAAAATGAAGGAAAAATATAATAAGGAAGAACTCATGGGCTTCTGTTCGATATGGCAATTAAGGAAGCCCTCCTTTAAGGAGGTCACATCAGTAGAGACCTGAGAGAAGAAGAAGAGCAGGCCTCATGAAGATCTGAGAGGGAAACATCCAGGACAGGTCTTTGGTATGTTTGAGAAAAGACAGAAAGTTTCTAGGACCTGAGCCTGCTAAGGTCTGGAAAGTTATAGAAATGCAAGGCAATTTATAAGGATAAAGCCGAGGAAGTCAGAAGGGATAACATGAGTTCAGGTCACGTGGGACATAGAAGAGTGTGTAAAGAACCCGTGAGGGAGGGAGGGAGGCTCTGAGGTGTAATATCTGTAGACAGCCCTGAAGGATTGGGGCCACCCCAGAAGCAGAGAGTTTTTCCACCACGGGTAACCTGCTCGCGCCTTGGTCCCTGTGTAACTGGGAACAGTCAGCTTACCTCTGGGTCTTTTTTCTCCACATGTCAAAAGAAGAGCCGTGTTTTCCATCTCCTCACGGGACGGGCTTCCCTATGAGACATTAAACATATGAGTAATTACTGGGAATTGCACAAGTCACAGATATTAAAGTTACAGTCAGAAAGATGACTAAACATAAATATAGATTCTTGGGGGATATTCTCTGTTATGCACTCTGAAATTGTATTCTTTTCAACAGGGTTTTTCCTCCCTCGTTTTCTATGGTTTGGGTTTGTTTTCCTGCTTAACGCTGAGCAGTGTCTAGGATCAGGCTGTAGGTGGAGCAGTTACACTTTTTTCCCTATGTTGTAACTCTAAAAGCAAAGGCATCCACATTTTATGTCTAGACAGAAGACGTGCATAGAATCATAAAACCTTCAGACTAGAGGGATCCAGAAAGGTCATCGACTCCCTTTCTTGTCTTTAGAAAACCATGCTCCTAAATCAGCCTGGTGGTGATGCATGCTCCCTGCCGTGTTCCTTTTAACAGTGGTTAAAGCTCCACTGTTCCATCTCTGGTCATCTTTTCGGTTCAACAAAAGCAGAAAAAAAAAACAAAACCCATAAAATAACACATTTCAAATAAAGTCCAATATATGCATGTACACACATCTTCCCCATGGGACAAAGTATCAGTCATGGCAGTACATTCTCTCCATTCTGATAATTGAGTAATAACTTTCTTTGATTCTGTTTTCTTCAATTCTCATGAAATACTGTGTTTATATGAGGCTGAGACTTCCCAGTGTTTTAGCTTCAGATACAGAGGGAGAAAATGCCAGGCAAGATCTTTCCAAATGGCAGAATTAAGAATGATTAAGGCAAGGTCTAAAAAGATGCAGCATTTTTACAAGCTGCAGGAAGACCCATTCATTCCCGTTCCTTGTGTCTCACCCTCAAAAAAGCATATGACAAGGTTGTTCCCAATTATATGAAACTAGTACACTCCTGCAAGTTTTTCTGTGAAGTTAAAATAGCTGCATATTTATCTAAATTTCCATTAGAAATTACAGTTGTATTACTGTTTTGTTGGATTTTTATGTTGTTTTGCAGTGCTGGCTACTGAACTAGGACTCTGTGCATACTATGCAAGGACTCTACCACTCAGCTACCTCCCCTGCCCCTGTCGTTGTTGTTTTTTAGAAAACCTAGGTCTAAGAGTTAATGAAGCTTTGTTTAAGAGTATAGTAAATGCCTTTTAGATGTTAAAAGGAAAGTGTTTTCATGATCCTATTAATCATAATACTCAAAGCAGGTTTTAGAGTACATGTTCGAACTTTCCAGCAGGTCTGAGGAAAAAAAAAGTAGCCATGAGTTGTTCAAATCAGATCCTAGACACCTTTTTAATTAGACTCACACCCCATTTCTTACAGCAGGAGTATAACACAGCTGTCTTGGGTGTTGCAGCCTTTCCCCCCACAATTTTATAAAATAACCTAATTGTTATGAATGAGCAGGTTGGTTTGGAAGCAGCAGTTCATAGGCACATGGGAAAACACACAGCAACACTTTCTGGAATTAAAAATTCTCAAACATGAATGTTCAGATAATGTTATTGTCTTTTAGATAAGTAGATTCATTCAACAAATAATTTTAATTAGGCTAGGAAGTGGGACAAAGCTCTAAGCAACCTTGTTAAAAGTATAGTGAATATGTTGATGGACTCTTAGTTATGTCCTCATTGCTGAGACAAAATATCCAACACTCTCAAGTTGAAGGAGGAAAGGTTTATTATACCTCACAGTTTTAGAGGTTTTAGTCAATAGTTAGCTGGCGCCAAGGCAGGGCAGCATGACAGAGGAGAAACGGTCCATGGCACGGTAAACAGAAAAAAGGCAGCAGCAGCAAGCCTCCCTTTCTCTTTTTATGCCATTGAGCTACAAACCTGTTGGTTGGTGCCACTCACACCCAGGGTGGGTCTTCTGTTTTTAGTAAATCCATCAGCCACGCCCGAAACTATGCTAATCCAATCAGTGAACCAATCCAGTTATCACATCCATGATCTAATCATTCTCAAAAACCCCACCTAGGAGTTCATGAGGTTTTGGGGGATGTTTTAGATATAAAACACAACAATAAGAAATGTGCAAAAATGCTATGAAGCTGTAAATGAGTAGGATCTAGCAGCCTGGAGTAAGGTTTCCCAAAGGATGTGACATTTAACCAGAGGTCCAAAGGTATCAGGCAGGAGGGCAACAGAGGAGAGTTCCAAGTAGAAAGAAGTGAATGAAGGACAGATCAGAGTTGAAGGAGCATGAGCATCCAAGATACCAGAAGAGGTACAATAGGGTACAAATGTATGAGTTCTAGAAAACTGGAAAGAGATCTCCAGGTCTGAACCCTGGAGAAGTTTTTGGACCTGGAAAGAAGTTGGTTTTTTTTTTTTTTTTTTTTTTTTAAGAGCAGTGAGAAGACACTGAAGATGATATTCAGTGAGGTGATGGGATTAGATTTGTACATGAGAAACAGCACCCCACTGCTGTGTGAGTAGGAGAGATGTAGTGTGAGAACCAAGGGATATAGATTTGGGAGTTAGCATGGTGTAGATGTGAACAAAGGCCAAGAGAAGATGGCTTAGAGGGTATGTGCTGAGTGAGAATAGGGCCAAGGATTCAATACTAAAGAATCTACAAAGGTTAAAGAGAAGAAAAGGAACCAATAAAGAAAGCAAGAAGGAGCTAGACCAGCAGGTCAGCTAAGAGAATACTGCTTTACAGGAACCAAAGTAGGAGAGTGCTTCCAAAAGCAGAGAGATGCAAGTAGTGACAAATACTGCAGTCAAGCCAAGAAAACTAGGAATGGAGGGGCCTCGGTTTTGAACCAGGGAGGTCATGGGTGAGCTTGTTGAGAGCATTTCAGTGGAAGGGCAGGAGCAGAAGCTAGATGGCCATGAGTGTATGCAATGGCTGATTGAGAAGGGAAGGGAAATGGCTCTTCAGAAGGACCACTGAAGTGTGGGAGAGAGAAAGCCGGTAGGAGATGGCAGAGGTTTGGGTCAAAATGGGGGATAGTTTATAAATATGAGAAATTTGGAGGCTATTTAAATACAGAAAGAAGAGACGGATTGAAGAGAGCTAGGAGAGGCACAGATGGAGGTTAAGAGCAGGTTGGATGGGCTGAGGTTCAGAGCCCAGTAGAGCAATGGCATTGTGTGGAAGGAAGATGGTCTGCTCTCAGTGGAGGCAGGAAGAGAAAAATGGGTGCTTGTAGGCTTAGTGGGCAGGGCTGGAGAGCATTTTTGTCTGGGGACTCTCATTTTCTCGGTGAGGGTAAGACATACATGGGGTACTTTTTTATACACTCATGGTGAAAGTTTAAATTCCTTGTCAAGGGGAAGTTTTAATATAGGATT
This sequence comes from Hystrix cristata, assembly GCA_004026905.1. NCBI lineage: Eukaryota > Metazoa > Chordata > Mammalia > Rodentia > Hystricidae > Hystrix > Hystrix cristata. The sequence goes on along the minus strand of PVJO010002194.1, from coordinate 59,841 downwards.
TATGAAGTTGAGAAAGGGACAGAAAAATCCTAAAATTTTGTATTTTAAAAAACAGATCTAGGCAAATGGAATTCATGGCTAAGACTTTCCTTAGAGAGCAAGATACTAACTGTGACAGTTCTGCCTATAAGAATTGATGGTGGGTGTTCTAAAGATATTAATTTAAACTAAAACTATACCTCTTATTCTAATAAACATTTTATGATCAAATCTAATGATTAGTTGAATTAAAACAATTCACCTTACATATCCCAATTTAATGTTTTTTATCTTAGCAGTTGGATGAATATATAACCACTTACTGCAGTAGGGTTATATTAAAATCAGATAGCTTAATAAACTTTATAGATCTAGATGATAATTAGCACAATAACCCAAACTTAATTAGATACTTGTATTAAATGCTGGCAATAAGCAAGTGATTTCCTTGATATCCTCTTTAAGTGAACACTAAATATCACAGCATGGTCCAAAAAGGATATACACAAATAGAGTTAATGACGTTTGAAGAACTTTAACGGGATAAATAAATCATGCTCATATTCGTATGGAACCCATCCCAGGGGAGAGGAGGACACTGGAAAACAGTCTCAGCATTGTTATACAGAATCCAGTGATCTGAAGCAGAAAGAGTTAATCTTCCTCACTGAAGCTCAGCTCCTTTCCGTAATGCTGGAAGGAAGAAGCCCTTGTCCTCAGAAAAGGACCTATAGGGCACTGAGAGGGTGCCTTCACAGCAGGAACCAAAGTTCTACGTGCTATAACTCAGCCTATAGTTTCCTTTCTTTGCAACCCAAGAGTGGAGACAGGAAAATGGGAACGTGCTGCTCAAGATTCTACAGAAAATTTCCTCAACTAATCACGATAACATTCCTTCAGATCTCAGCACCCTGGGCATCTTCTTTGCAAAATTTTCCTTATTAGTCAGTCTTTTCTTATATTGCATGGTTTCTCTTACATGAGAAACCTAAAATATAAAAAAAAAAATAACTAAAATAAGGGAGAGATGGTAGGAAACAAAAGTCAGACTTTTAGAGATGGGGAGGAGGATCAAGGGGAAGAGGAGGGCAAAGGGATAAACAATGATCAAGATATGTTATATGCATACACTAATTCCTCAAAATGAACATCACTGTTCTGTATTGCAAGCACACACTAATAAAAGGGGACAAAAATTGTCCTCTTCAGCAAAGTAGGGTATCAACTAGAAACTCACAAGTGTATGAGACTGCGAAAGCTCTCTCTGCTCTCCTTCCTTCCCTCCCTCCTTCCTTCCTTCCTTCCTTCCTTCCTTCCTTCCTTCCTTCCTTCCTTCCTTCTTTCTCTTCTTTCTCTCCCCCTCCCCCCTTCTTTCTGTGTTAGGGTTGAAATCTGAGACATTCAGCATGTTAAGTACCACTGAGCAATACCCACAACCCTACTTGATTTTTTTGTTTTGTTTTATTTTGTTTTGTTTTTGGGAGAGAGTTTTCCTATGTTTCTGTGTTGCCCAGGCTGACTTCAAACTCCTGGGCTCAAGTGATCCTCCTGCCTCAGCCTCTGAAAAAGTTGGAACTATGCATACACATCTGGCTTCTTTTCAAAAAATAGTATTCAATTTCATGCATTTGCTTATTTTAAAACTGCTTTGATGTAGTATGACCGATGTACAAAACTGCACATATTTAAGATGTACAATTTAATGACTTTGGACATATGTATAAAACCATCACCACAATAATGGTAACAGATATATCCATTATCTCTGCAAGTTTCCTCATGTCTCTCTGTTTTGGCTTTTTGTGGTAATTCTAAATGAATTTAGGAGACTTTAGATTTGATAAAGCAGTCATGGAGGCCATAGTCATGTGAGTTCTGTTCCCAAGGAAGTTCCAGGGGTGACTGAATTAATTCACCCATGTTTCCATATCACCTGGGAAGAAGTTGTTTACCACAGTATGGAAGAAACAATTATCTGCTTTTCCTGAAGTTCCCCTCCCTAGTTCCTAAAGAATTGTGAGTATTTGAATCTCATAGGTCTATACTGGTCATCCAGTATGGGCCTGGAATGTTCAGACCACCCCTCTCACCCTTCCTGGTGGCATTTGAAGCCAAAGGCTGTATAGCTGATATCAGATATTGTTGGAGGGGCCAGAAGGGACCACTGAAGAAGCTGTTGTCATATACTTTGTTCCCCCTTCCTAATTCTCTTGTGAAAATTTAGCTGACTCTATTCTTCCTGAGAGAATTTCATTAGGCTTGCCCATTGCTATTATCTCATTCTTCTTGACCTTCATTTATTTAATTGCATAGAAATGTCAGGCTCATTCTTGTTTGGTGAATGTTGGGGAAGCTGGTGTTTTATGGTGTGTGTTGGATGATGTATTCCAAGTAAAGACAACTACCTGACGAGTGTCTGCTTTCTTCACTTCTTCCCTAGGAGGCTCATTCCTGGGTCCACATTGTGCAGCCTCAGGCAGTAGTCCCAGTTAGGCTGTTGATTTGTCATGAGGGCTAATTGTGTGAGTTTAGGCATGAGGTAGACCTGGCATTCAATGGTGCTTCTTGCCACTTGCTAAATTTGAAGACTTGGAAAAGTTATTAAATTTCTGTGGCCTCATTTTCATCACCAGTGAAATGAGAATAGTGCCAACAATTGTGATGGTATTATCTCAGGGCCTGGCAGACAGTGAGTTCTCAAACCAGCTGTTAGTAAGGGTCTGAGATTTGATGTTTACCTTGTACAGTTGTGTAAGGACAGGGACCATGACTATCTGCTGCCATACTGCACGAGATACTGCCTTTGTAGATACTAAGAGCCCAAGGTGAAAGGCATTTTCCCTTTTCTTTTAAATGGTAAGACCCCCCCCACCCCAACTACCCAAACAGAGGTGAACTTTAAATCAAACTATTTATTTGAGTTAATATATGTTGACAATCTTATTACAGGTCTTGAATAACCTAAGGTCAAATGATACCCATCTTCAGCTAAAGAAATCGCAGGAACCTCCTAACAGAAATTTATCCATAGCTGAGAAAGAACTAGTATTCTGGGTGTTTGTTTGTATTGTTTTCATAAGCGTGTCATATTTAAATGAAAAATCTCCCTCCTTTAATTTGAAATGTAAAAAATGGTTCAAAATGCCCTGCCCCACCACATGTGCTGGTTCTCTTTATTGCCAGAAAAAAGGAAGTGACGTATGTACAGAGGCAGGATGATTGGTTACAGCTACTGTCTGCCTCATTTGAAGTTGACCTGAACAGTTAGCTACTTGTTAAAAGAGTAGGTTACACTCTTTACACACCAAGTTAGGTTAGAGTTCACTTTGTAGTGAGAAATCTCTAGGGCACACTTAAAATATGTCCAGAGGCAGCTTTGGACCAATTTCACAAAAGATATAAAGTTTCTACTTGATCTCAGTCACTGTGCTAGATTCCAAAGCCATCATGAGACAACCATGACTTCTGCCTAGTTTAGCCTCGACCAGCTTAGAGTGATTTAGACCAGCTTAGCCTAGACTACTTTACAGTCTCATATGGAGAACCCATTAAGAGGAAAACAAATAGATTCATGTGCCATGAAACAATCAGCATGCTGTGAGTTAGACTATAGTGGGGCATCCTGCTTTGGATAGAGTAGTCTAGAAAAGCCTTTTCAATGGGTAATATTTAACAAGGCTTAGAGGATGAGTGGCTGACAACTAAGGGAAGAGAGAGGGAGAAGTCACTGCATAAAGGGGGGGGTCTGAGGTTGGAAAGCCCTGGATATGGCTCTGGGAGCTGAGTGAATAGAAGAGGAACAGATGGTGGGGAGTTTGAAGAGAGTAGGAGGGACTTCCTAAGAAATGTGACCTTATTTCTCTTATATCCCAGAATATAAGGAGCTCATTCAAAAATGCTCTTAGGAAGAGTCTACCAGTTTAACAATTTAGAAATTGATGTGTTAATAATTCAAACCACAGTGTAGTAATTTAGAAAGGACACTTTAGATTTGGTACCAATTCAGATAATTTGAATTGCACTTACTCTTTGTAACTGGCTCATCACCACCTTTTAGTAGAGAAAACTGCTACGCCTCAGCTATCTGCGTGTTAAGAATCCTCTGAATATTCAGCAGCTAGAGGCATCTTTAATACATAGCAGAGGCTTTTTTTCCTTTAGAATAAATTGTAATAGTCATAGTCTCCAAAATTTTCTCTTGCCATGTTTTCTTTAGTGTTTTTGGAAATAGCAATTATAAATTCCTTACAGCCAAAAAAATTGTAAAAGAAACTATTTTTTGAGAATTTTGACAACACTGTTGCTATGATTTGGATAAATGTCCCCCAAAGACCCAGGTATTGAAGGCTTGGTCCCCACCCTGTTGAACTCCTTTGAGAGGTGGGTCTAGTTGGAGGAAGTTAGGTCATTAGGTGTGTGGGCTTGAAGGGGACTGTGGGACTCCTGTGTCTTCATCTTCCTCTGTCTTTGCTTCCCACTGGCGCTGAGGTGAGCAACTTGTTCCACCACATGCTCCCCACTATGATATTCTGCCTCATCACAAGCCCAAAAGCAGTGGGTCTTTCTGATTGCCAAGTGAATCTTCTGAAACTGTGAGCAAAAACAAACCTTTCCTCCTTTCAAGTTGATTATCTCAGGTACTTGTTACAGTAATGGAAAGCCAATTATCAACATCATCAAATCATTATTCCATTCAAATCAAGCCTCTTACTTGGCTTGGTCAATTTGATCTGCTATGGGTTTTTTTGGTTTTTTTTTTCCAAATTAATATCACATCCTTCCCTACCTGCCACCTATACTTTTGGAGAGATGTGTACTCACAAATCATAGAAACTTAGAGGCACTGCCCCCAAAACTCTATGTCCCCCTCCTCCTTCCCTCCCCTATCCCAGTCATCACCCGTGCTGTGGTAAGAGGTAGCCTGCTCTGTGCCAGGCCTGAGAAATGAACTTCAGTGCCCAGCACTTGTGCAATTAGGACGATGCTCAAGCTTAGCAGGCTGCCTCCTCCTCTGGACTGACTTCCTTGCCTTCCTTTTTGAGTGCTTCCTCCTCACCTGTGGTTCTCCTTAGCAGAGTTAACACCAGCCACTCACATTGACTGAGATGTGCTTCATTGGCTTTAGCAACAAAATAGTAGATCAATTGAGAGGGAAAAGCTCTTTATCATGTACCTTCCTGGGCCTTTAAAATATGATAATAGTAATCATAATGAAAGCAACAACCTTGAATGAAAGCAGTAACTCATTTACTGTTAGTGAGTTGATATGTGTAAGGCTCTTCTTATTGCCTGATCTATATGAAATGGAAATACCTATTAAATATTAGCAAGTATTATCATCATTATCTTTTTTTTTGTTTTGAGACACAGTCTAAGTTGCCTGGGTTGGCCTCAAATGTGCAATTCTCTTGCCTCAAGCTTCTCAAGTATTATTATAGCCATATGCTGCCATGCCAGGGTATATTTGTTTATTTATGCATATTGAGCATATACATTTATTATTTTCTTGTGTGTATATATGTGCTTATAAATTCCTTAGGACTTCTTTTTAAATTTTTATTTTTGTTTTATGATTTTTTTCCTTTAAGGCTAATTTTCACACAGTCACCTGGTTAGCTAGTGGGCAATACCAAATTCGTCCTCAAGCTTGTCTGACCTTAGCGTCCACCTCCTGCCTACGCCTCCTGCCAGGTTGTTCACTTATGCACCGATTCCATGCCCTATGGTACTGCAGGGCTTTGATGATAATTTCATATTTTCCACTAAGAAACTAAAGTGGCTTTTCCAAAGAGGTCAAGAAGGTAGTTTCCTTAGAGAATAGTCAGAGAAAAAGCAAGACAGTAGCATTTGGTGGGTGGCTTTTCAATACAAAAGTGTCCAGAGGTGTGAAGATGGATGAGCTGACCTCTTAGGTCCTCTCCAGTCCCAGAACTCCAAGATCGATTTGCCAATGAAAATGTCAGGGCCCTTCTTCCATAAAATGATGTATGATGGTCTGAGTACATTCTCCACTTCCACCCCCACCTCCTTAGAGCTGATTAAAAAGCAAAGATTAAATCAGCAGAAGCCGTGGAAAGAAAGAATTTCTCCAGGAGTGATGAGGTTTTCCTGAGACAAGGTAACTGGGGGAGTAGAGGGAGTGAGCAAGGAAATACTGCAGTCTGGGAAGGCTGAGCTGATCAAATATAAAGGGAGGTGACAACTCACAGCACAGATGCAGTGAGCTGTGAGGACCATCACTTTGCACTGATCAACAGGCCTGCAGTGTAAAAGGTCTGTCCTTTTGAAAGGCATATACTGTAATTAAACAAACAAGCAATTTGAGAACCATGTGTTTTCAACCAGGAAATTAGAGGTCATCTTCGAATCACAACTCAATCAACAAATACTCATTGAGTGCTTGCTCCGAGCCACACACTGTTGTGGGTATGAAGGATACAGAAATGAGCAAGGGATCTAAATCATTGCCTTTCTATGGCAGGCAGAAAATAAGCAAGATGGGTGGGTAAAACATACAGTATTCTAGCTAGCATCAAGCTCTGCAGAGAAAATAAAGCAGGGAAATGGATAGGCAATAAGAGGGCAGGAGTAAGATGCGGCAATGTTTCACAGAGCATCAGGGCTGCCTGGTCAAGGAGGAGATGCCTGAATGAAAGAGTGGCGGGAAGAAAAGAGTAATAATGGAGTTGGCTGGGGGAGAATTCCAGGCAAGGGATGCTGTGCACACTTCAGAGGTGGGTGTGGGCCCAGCACCTGTAGAATGGTGGGGATGCCTCAGGACCTGACAGGAGGGTAGAGTCAGAGTTAACAGGGGCCGAATGATGCCGATCACTGGAAAGATTTTAAAGGACTTTGGGTTTCCCAAGGAATGAGATGGGAGTCGCTGCAAGTGACAGAGCAGAGAAGGGACACTATCTTACATTGGAACAGGGTTGCTCTGCTATGGAATCTAGCTATGGAGAATAAACTATGTTCTGGGAAGGGGAAAGCAGGAAGACCAGCTAGGAGGCTGTTGCAGTCATTCATGCAAGAAAGGTTGTTGGCCTGGATCAGAATAATAGTAGTAGTAGAGCAGAGGAATGTAGTTAATTTCTGGATGTTTAAGATACCATCCATTTGAAGATGAAATGGAAGACAAGTCTCAGGGAAAGGAAGAAATATTTTCCAGATTATCTGTCTGTCATTGTTTCTGCCACATCTTGTCATCTCAGCCAAAGAACAATGAGCCAATTTTAAGACTAATTGTGACAAGTTAAGTGATGCTTTTGGCTGGTTTGCACTGAGATACACGCCGAAGGGGCAGGTCCATTTCCTGTATTTGTAGATTATTAACCCATATTTACACCAAACACTGTTCTGGGCACTTTGTATGGAGACGCAAAGACACATGAGGCACAGTGCTTGCCTGTGAGAAACTCCTGGTCTAGTGAGGTAAATGTGTATAGGCAAAAATTCTAATGTGACAGAATAACGGGTGAGCTCAAGGTATGAGTAGAAGCTCAAGGTATGAATAGGACATGTAGCTCTGCCCTCAGGAAAAAGGTTGCTAGGGAGGTACAAAAGGTCTAGGAGTTGGCCAGGGGCAATTGAAGGAGGAAGAAAGGCATCAGGCACAGAGGAGTGGAGCTGTGACTGGGCATGGGGTATGTGTGGACCTAGCAAGGCTGTACGGTGGATTAAATCTCAGAAAGCCAAGGCACACCCTGATGTCAACATCAGGCAAGTCACAGAGTGCACGGTGATTATGGTCACAAGTAGAAGACAAAGGAGAAGATTCATGTTCACTCCTGGGAAAATCAACCCAAGGTGCATATTTTTATTCCTGACTTAGCTCAACAATACTTTAAATATCGCTTTAAATGTCTCTATGAAGCCTGGAGTCCAAATATCTAGTTTTAATTCCTGCCTTCGCCACTTGTCTGATCTAAGGGACCTGTTTTGTGAGTCCCATTTTGTTTCTCTCTCTTCAGAAGAGGGAAAAAGTAAAATGCTTCACAACACTACAGTGAATACTGACCTAAAACGCCCAAGAGTTAGTTACTGCTTTAGAACTAATAGAAATATGTCTGTGAGCACTTTCCTCTGGTAGCAGCCTCTTCCTTTCTCCTCGCTGTCATGTATCATTGCCTGTTGGCATTTTGTTGAATACTGTACAAGTTCCTCTCTCTTTCCATTGTCACCCAGCCTGGAAGATCTTCCAGTCTTTCTCTCTTCTCTAAGTCACTTCTTGGTCGACATCTCCTCTTGATTATGCCTAGTGCTCATGCCAAACCTTCCCATCCAGCCCCAGCACATGGCCTTCCCTTGTCTTTCATCAAGAAAACTGAGGCTACTAGCCTGAACTTCTTCTGCCTCCATCAGCAACTGAGAAACCCCTACCTCATTTCCGAACACCCTTCTTTCTTCTTAAGCATCTCAGGGAAGAAGGCACTTCTTCTCCTGATTAAGATGCTTTCCTACTCCACTCCGCCCCACCTTCCATCCCCGTCTCAGCTTTTTATTCATTATCTTCTCTCACCTTTGCAACCTGGCTCCATCCATAATCCCCTTTCTTCTATAAATTTGTTCTTTTGTTTTCTTTTACTTCACTGCCCTTAGAATATAAACACATCAAGACTTGCCTGTTAATGAGCAAGTCTCTGCTGACCTCTCCTTTATTTCTTGGCCAAGAATCTTGAAAATAGCACCTTCATTTGGGGTTTTCCTCAGTTCTCCCCCCTCCTTGGAAATCAGGAGTTTATTTTTACACTTATTAATGGTTACTCGGCAGTCACAGCAAACATGGAGCAATCTCAATGGTGTTAATCCAGAGGACAGTCTGCAGGGCCACAATAATTCTTTTCTTCCTGAAGTTTTCCTTTTCTTAAATTTCATACTGACTTTTGGCCATGACTGTCTTTTCAATGACTGTAGCTTGGATTCAAATAGGGTCTTTACTAAGCAGTGATCTGCCAAGAGGTGTGAACTTGTGGGCCCCAACCAACGGGACCTTCTTTGGTCAAATCTTTTCTCAGAACTTAATGTCTAATCATTCTCAATTAAAATAAGGTCTTTGGAGGTCACCTTCCACTGGTGGCTGGCGAGTGCACTATGGCAAAGAACTGGTCCTCTGATCTGTGGCAATCGGCTTGTTCACCTTCCTTCCAGTATGGATTCTGGTCTCCTTAACGGGATCTGGCACAACAATTTCTGGCCAAAGTGGTGAACTCAGGGATGCTGTAGGAACATATCCACTCCAGGCTCCAGGGATGTCTGTTTAATAGCAGAAATTATCATATACCTTTTCCCATATGATTTCAGAATAGTTACAACATCCAATGATCACTGAGGGGTAGGGGGATTTTCAAGCAGTAAAATGAGTATCAACTAGATTATGAACCCTTCAGAGGGGGGATGTCTCTCTCTTTTGGAGGCTTCTCCCTGCCCTCTTCCGTCTCCAGTCTGCCTCCCCTCACCCCCCCATGCCAAATCTCGCCAGTAAATTGCAGCTTCGCATCTCTCCCTGGGAATTGCAATTCTGACTGCTGTCCCTGGAGAGGAGAGAAAGCAATGCGGGCAGCACTTCGGAGAATAAGAACTGAAGCCTGCAAAGCTGTGAGGAAATTCTGTTAATCATCGAATCGTAACTTCTCAGCAGAGGAAGTCACTGGATCTTTTCAGCCAACTCTGGGAAAAGCAACACATCTATTTAATGCTGACCTGAGCTCACCTCTTCACTCAGTACAATCGCTCCTTACTTTCCCAAAGAGATCTGCTTGCTTGGAGAAAATTCAGCCTCCAGATTACTAGGAGTTTTATGAATTATTCTTTCCCCTCTATTGCCTAGTTCTCCAAGTTAAAATACAAATTACAGACCTCGGTGGGGAAAGGAAGATGCATAAATGAAGTGACTACATGATGAAATGTCTCTGCAGATAAGGTGACATTTGGTTTGCCAAGTTACTATAATAAGAAAAAGTTTCAAACTATTTGAGATCTGTTAATAATTTTAATAAAAGTATTTCTAATATATGTACATTATAAAATATTTGGAGAATACAAAGTGACACAAGAGAAAACACCTTATTACCATCCTAGGACAAGCACTATTCATATTTAGGGTTAGTGTTCTCCAGGTTTCCCAGCTCTTCCAAGTTCTCCTTATCTCTTGCCGTCTCTCCTGACCTCTTCCTCTGTCTTACTTTCTGTCTCTGGCAAAACTGGAATTATGAGTACGTGATGTTTTATAACTTGTTTTCTTTGCATAATCATCTATAATAAATACGTTTTCCATTTTTAAACACACACAAGTGCAAGAGGATGATTCAGCTCAAAGTTCTTCATGCAGGGCATTTATGTGTAGCTATAATTCCTTCATTCACAAATATTCATTGGGTGCTGGGATCTGTGCTGGGCCCACTGTGATGAGGAGACCTGGGTTCTTGGAGTTTACAATCTAACAGGGAAGATGGATGCTCATGGACCCCCCTGTGGAAAACTGGCTTGGCAAAACGCCTGTGCATGCTTCATTAGTGTTGGTTGTGAACTAGAAGCCAGGTGGCTACCCACCAAAATTGCCCACAACTGAGGTTTACCATTATTGGTGTGCTAGTGAGACTCACATACACAGAGTTTGTGCAACTATCTGCCAGAAGAGTGGATTATGGTTAGCCTGGTTCCTTTTCATGGATGACTGCTGTAGAGAAGATGTAGTGAAGTTTCAGAATGACTTTCAAACTCTTTGGTTTCTGATGGGAGGCCTGATTCTGACAAATGGTCCTGTGTCCTTAACCTATCACTCATGCACCATCAGAAGCAATGGGTCCCTTTTCTTTGGGCACCAGCCCAAAAGAGATAGAGAGGGAAACATTTTTCAGGCTGCCTGGCCATAGCCCCTGGAGCAGGAGCCAGGGGAGGCCATGAGAGAGAATTCTAAGCACCAGCCTCACTAAGACCCTTCTCCAATGGCCAAGGAAGAAGCGGGCACCACAGCTATGGGGCCTCATACATGCACTTGGCCCCGGGGTGCTCAACACAGCACCATGCACAGCTTCAACAATCAAAACATACGAGATAATTTTTATTTTAAAAAAACCCTAAGAAATAAAAGCTCTAAGCCTTCTAGAAAGAGCATATTTTAAAATGTAACATTCTGGCACTTAGAACTAAAAGGAGTTGCTGAGATATATCCAGGGCTGGCCTTAATAATTCTCCTTTGAAAATTTACAAGATGTTTTGAGTCCCTCTTTTGCCTGATGTTTCTTTTCTGGAGGATTAAACAAGCTGAGAATGAAGGACAGGTGCCATGCACTCCGTATAATCAGCATCAGTTCTTTGAAATGAGTTGTACTGCTGCCTGCTCTCAAGCTTGTGGTCTACCATAGCACCTGATTCTTTTCACCTATGCACAGACTCTCTTCCTGCATTCGTGAGGTTGAGTGATCCTGCTTACATTTGTCCCAGTGGAATATCAAAGTATCAAAGTGGAAGCTCCTCCTCCTCCTCCTCCGTGCTGGGGATCAAACTCAGGGCCTTGGGCTTGCAAGGCAAGCCCTCTACCACTTAAGCTAATTCCCCAACCCCTGCGGAAGCTTCTGACATACCATCTCTCCAATCTAACAGGATGAGTGAAGCACAGGAAAAGCCTGAATGGCTGCTCTCTTGGATTTATGGGTGAGCAGGGGTGTTATCCCCCAAAATAATGACAGCTCATGTCCGCAGGGGTCTCTACAGCCAAAGCAATAATTTCAAAGCTGAATATCAGCAGAAAAACTGAGACCATTTAAAGTGTGTGTTAATACAATGTATGTGTAAAATTAACAACCCTTTGATAGCTGAGCCACAAACACCCTCCTGAGGTCAATCTGGAAGGCAGTGTGCCAGTGGTGAGTAGGAAGTCACTGAAGCCTGGGGAAGACCCAGCTGCATCCTAAAATTAATACTGTGTTAAGTTAGCCCCTGTGTAAATGCCATTTTGTGACAGCTGCCTGGGATATTTGTGGGAGCTGCAGCATTTGGGAGCATTTGGGGTTCTACCTCTGGACCATTCCCTCTCTTTCAATTAATCAGTGCCAAACAATCATGGCAAAACCATAATAATAATAACCCGCTGCCCCTTATTGGGTGCATGGTACGTGCCAAGCTCCAGGCTAGATAATGTATACACATTATCTTATCTAATGCTTTCAATTGCACCGTGAGGTGAGGGCAACAGTGACCTATTTAACAGATGCGGAAACTGATGCTCTGAATGTAACTTGCCCCAGCTCACAGGCAAGAGATCGGGAGTGTGTGTGTGTGTGTGTGTGTAGGGGGGTGTGGGTGTGTGTGTTAGTGAATGCGTGCGCAAGTCCTCTAATATGTTCCAACCAAAGCTCAGAAATATTTCCAGCCAACAGATCAGTGTCTGCTCTTCTGATGGGCTGGGTCAGAGGCAACAACATTCTGCTATAGTTAAGGTCCACTGCTAAACCCACCAGCAGCAACAAAACATAAGGAGGAAGGGGGCAGGATCTTGTTGAAATGCAGCCATGGAGAAGGACAAAATCTCCCAGAAATGAATCCTCCCCACGGGACATCTGGGCATCTGCTCATCACCCAGCATTCTCTAAACTGGTCTGGATCAGAGAGGAGGCATCTGTGACTTCCCCTTAATGGCCTGGCCTCATGGGGAATGGGATGTCACTCAAATTGGCCACATATGCCACCCCACACAAATGTTTCTGACTCCCCCACCCTTTGCTTCCACAATCCAGGGACCCACAAGGGCACAGCAGGAGCCGCCTTGCTGGACTGTGTTTCCCAGGGCACCTGGGGGCAAAGTCCTGACACGCATACCATGTCATGTTGTACAAGTCACAATGAAGCCGCCACTTCGAGTGAAAAATTGAAGGCCTTTCAGAAACTATCAGAAACACAGCCAAGAAACCCATCCCTTCCCTTTCAAAGAGGAAGAAAGAGAGGCAGTCAGTTGACAAGGAAGGAAAGCTTCTGGCAAAAAGCATAACCCAACTTGCAGTCCCAGAGTAGGAGGGAGAAAGAATTAAGAAAGAAATAGTCAGCAACTTATGCTTCTTTCTAATTTCACAAACAAGATCCCCTGGCTGACCTTTTAGGCCAGCTGGGAAATTATACCACACACTGAGCATGCAAATAGGGCCCACACTGTCCCTTGCTGCCACTCTGTCTACTGCTGCTCTAAGACCTTGCATGGCCCCCTGGGGGCACCTTAGTCACATGGAAGAATCCTAAATGAGCACATTCTGCCAGGGGGCAGGAATGGGCCCAGGAAGAAGGATGAATATCAAGGTGGCTCTGAGGTCCCTGTGCTAAGCTGTATTCTGGGACAAGAGTCTGAGTTGCTGATTCATCTCCCACACAGAAGGCAGGAGATGCCAGCCCGACCACACTGGATCCCAGAAGTTCAGGTCTGTCTCTCTTGAAAACAGATAAAAGACAAATAGCTCTCAGACCACCAGATGGATGCCTGCTTGTCCTTGGGATTTCAGATCTGATTAGAACAATTTTTGGCTAAAGTAGTACAATCAATAATAACAATAGCATCAAACACAACCTAGAAAATGACAAATTGGTAACTATTAATTTGCCACCTTTAGCCATATGAATTAGATTTGTGATTATATATCAATATCTAAAATAAACCAGAAACTTGCATACAGTAAGTATGCCCTCAACATGGTGATTTTACCCTCAGGGGAGAAAATTCAAAAGGGATTAAGAGGAAAAAAAAAAGAGAAACAGAAGAAGAAGAGATGAGAAGCAAGGTTAGAGGACAGGGGAAGATTATGCAAACTTTCATAAACTTGTAAGAAGAAAGGAGTGAAAGAGAGAATAAAGAAATAAAAACAAGGACAGAACAAAGCAATAACAACAAAAAAACTAGAAACAAATTTCACATTCATAAAAAAAGAAAGAAGGAGAAAAAAATAAAACCTAGTACCAACAACAGGAAAAATAATGCGTCTAGGCGTGTCTGTCCTGTCACTGGTAGACGGAATAGGCAGACCCAGGTCTGTGCTGATTAATCCCAGCAGTTGATTTGTGGTGGGGTAGTGGGTAATCCCAATTGGGTTCAACAGCCAGGCTTCTCCATCAGTTCCACTAACGTTCAGTCTGGTCTCTGGCTGTGAGGATGGAACCTGATTTGTTCAGCGAGAGACACACTGTGTGTCTCCCACAGGCCTGGATTTGGCTCCCTGACCTCGTGCTGGCTTGAACTCGAACTCTGCTCACCTTGCCTCCACCTGGAGAGCTGCTGCCAGCAGCTTCTCTGAGTTCTGAGCTCGGCAGGCCCCTTTCCAAATGGCAACCAGCCGATCACCCTCTCCTAGGGGACGTCTGAACCCAAATAACTCACCAGTCACTGTAGTCCGCTGTGTCCACTGCTCCGTTCCACTTGTGCGTCCCTCTGTGGAGGCCTCTGGAATCACCAGAAGTCACCGTGCATCTCCAGGTTCCAGCCTCCTCTCCCACGCCGCCAGCCGGGGCTCTGGGAGAAAGTGCTGTTTGTCTGCCACCTCCTTCTTCTGCGCCAAAGAAGGAGGGCTTCACTTGTTTTGCTCTCCCTGTGGGCTTCACTTCTCACTTCAGATACCCGCTGAGTCCTGGGAACCCACTTCACTCCTTTTCTTCCTCACATTGCTATATTCCAGCATCTGGACAACAAATCTCGGAGAGTTGTTTCTCTGCTGTTCACCGCTCCGCCATCTTCCTGGAACCTCCCCTTGGAATTATATTTCTTTTTCAGTGACCTGACACATCCCAGCATCTCCAAAATCCAAGACCATTCAATACCCTGAATAATCTGACCCAAACCTAATCTCATTGCCTGTCCCCAAGTACCCTGTAGAAGCAGCCTAGGAGCCATGCACTATTCTCTGGCCTACTGGCCTACTTTCCAGGGGTTTGTTTGAGCTGTTCTCTTTGCCAGCCTTGCTCTCTTCTCACCTCCTCCTAGCCAGTAAAACTCTAACTATTTTTGAGGGCCAGCTCAAATGCCACTTCTTCCACAATGCTGTCCCTCGTTGTTCTAGTCACAAGTTATCAATGAAATATGAGCAGAATCCCTCATGTGGCTTCTCCTATGTACTAGCATATCATAGATACACACTCACAGGACACTCTCCCTCTGCCATATTATAAGTTCTTTGTACTTAGGGAACAACGCTGGTACTGTTTTGTGTTCCTTACATTGCTTAGTCTCATACAAGATAGTTATTCCTTCTTACTGTTTTGCCTTTACCCTTTAACAAACAGGGTGTTTCTCTACCTCCTCTGATGATGATCTTTCTGGTTTCTTTCTGGGTCTAGCAACACTCCTGCAAATAGTGACACACTCAGCACTATACAGGTACTTTGGAAAATTATTTGAAGAGCATCACCCTGCAGGTAGTGGAGTTGGGAAGAAGGTCAAATCCATGGTGTTACACAGCATATTTGTACAGTTTGTCACATAAATAGTGTCCTGTGAATTGTGCTGAAGAAGGTGGAAGCTGGAAGGCTGGTTGAGGGGCTTTTCAACAATCTAGGCAAGAAAATTATAGGTAACTCAGCTAAAGTAGAGGCATAATAAATGCAAGTGACAACTAAAGGGAAGGAGCATCAAGACATGACAATATGGGGATCATTTGGATATTTTGCACCTGCTTACTATCCATTTCCCTTTCTCGTTCCTATGAGAAACCATCTTTACCATTTATAGGCCATGTGGCTTGAATGAGGTACATACCCGAAATTTACCCAACAAGAAGATCATATCTCCCTGAGCACTGGTGTGGGCCCTAATGGAAGACTTATCTGAGACTTTGCTAATGATATCAAGAAAGAGACACTTTTTTTCTTTCTGGGCTGGTGGGACCAAGCTAGAGGCCTTTCAAGAATAAAAACAAACATTGAAAACAAAGCAAAAAGACAGAGGTAGAGTCTGCTGACATCTTTAGAACTTAGATTCTACTGTGTTCTAGGTCAGTGAACTTCCCAATCAATCGACCAATGCACTTGCTCTTAGCTTAAATCAATTGAGCTGTATTTCAGTAATGCTCAACTGAGAGTTCTGACAAGCATATGGACTGGCCAAATGCTGGACCTAAGGTAAACTGAGTCAATGTTATCTTGCTGTCTGGGAACCCGTGAAGACAATGATTACCACCATCCATTGTTCAAAACACAAAAGACAAGGATGATATAAACATTGCTATTTAGAAAGCAATACACTGTATAAGTTGAAGTTTGTGTAAAAAAAAAATCAACCAAGATTTATATGTTCAAGGAAGAAAAGAGAAGGTAAAGAAAATGATATAATTTTAAGAAATGGTAGAAAGTAGAATTAATTCAATTGCTACTGTACTTCTGCCTTCACCACCAAGTTATTTCTTTAAACTGAAAAGAATACTACAAATGCCATAAAAGATAAATGTCCAAATGGGAAAGGGAACAAGGGAGCCCGAGGGGGAAAAGAACAGAGGGAGAAGAGACATAAGAAATGGAAGGGAAAAAATGGAAACAAAGCTTTTGTAAATAAGCAGGGAGGAGGGGGTGAAGGGAGGGGAGGGGAATAGGAAAAAAAGAAGCAACAAGATATATCAGGTACATGTACAAATCCCCTATGATGAATATTATTACTATGTACATCTAAATTGTACCATTAAAATAAAATAAATGTAAAAAAAGATAAATGAAAATGAAGATATGGAGTAATGTAGGGAAAAAGACTTTGCTCACTAAAAATCTAATTATGCCTCCAGGCCTGTTGGAATGACATCCTCCAGAATTGGGGGAACTTGCAGGTGTGAGCTCAGGCAATCTCTGAAAAATCATGAAAAAAGAAGAAAGATGCCAGCAGATGATGCCCCAACTTGCATCAAAGGAAAAAGGAATGGCTTTTGAAGAGCTTACACTCCAAATCTAGACCTCAGTCTTGCTATGGTTTGAATGTGCACCCCTAAAGTTCATGTGCTGGAAATTTAATCACCAAACCCAATCACCTTCGGGAGCTCATTTGGATTAGACAAGGATGGAGTCCCCCGATGGCATTAGTGGATTTATAAGTAGAAGAGAGAACTGAGTTCATATTTGTGCTCTATTTCACCACACAGTACCCTCCACCATATTCTGATGTAGTGAGAAGATGCCAGTACCATGTTCTTGCCAACCAGATGCTGGCACCAGATGGCAAGCTAATACTAACAGCATGCTTTTGGGCTTTCCAGCCTCCAGAGTTGTAAACTAAATACATTTCTCTTATTTATGAGTTACTCAGTATCAGGTGTTTTGCTATAGCAACAGAAAACAGACAAAGACAAATCCCTGAAAGATTTCATATTGGATTGTTAAACAAGTAGATATAAATACTTTAAAAATGAATACAGTGGTCACTAGAAACTAAGTGTGATTTCACGTGAAAACAAGACATGTGAAACAACGTAATTTCCAAGTTCTTTACAATGCCCACAAGGGCTTTCATGATTTAGCACCTGTTTGATTGTTCATCCCACTCCACTTCCACTCTCACTCACCACACACACACACACACATACACACACACTTTGCCAAACCCACACCAACCCTCAGTGTGTTCACAGGGAATTTGTTGTCATTATTCTTATCACCTGGAGCCTTCTTCCATCTCATATTAGCACAGCAGGCTACTACTCATCTGCTAGATTTTATCCTGACATGAGCTTCTCTGTAAGGACTATTATTATTCAGCCTTAAGACAGAAGGAAATCCTGCAATATGAGACAACATAGATGAGATCTGAGGACATGATACTAAGTGAGGTAAGTCATTCATAGACTAATACTGCATGATTCCACATATATGTGGTATGCAAAATAGTCAAATTCATAGACTCAAAGGGTGAAATGGTGGATGTCAAGGGCTGGCAGGAAGGTGAAGTGGGAGCTACTAATCAACAGGCACAAAGTTTCAGTTAAGCAGGATGAGTAAGTTCTAGGGATCCACTATATAACAGTGGATCTACGGTCAATAATAATTTGTCTTACATTTACCATATGTATATTAAGAGGATAAATCTCATGTTAAGGATAATTACAAAAATAGTATAAAAAGAATTAAAAGGGAATAAAATAAAGTGAAAAGGCTTTGTTACAATAATTCCCATTCACTCTTGATCTCATGATCTTATTTTATTTTCTTCATAGATAGTCCTATCTAAAAGGATCCTATTTGTTTACTTCCCTATTATCTGTCTCCAACTCCTGGAATTATTCCCCTAAATAGTAACCAGTAGCCAAATGAGGCCCCTGGGTGTTGAAATGTGGCCAGTCCTAATGGAGCTGTGTTATCCCTGAAAATACACACTGGAATCGGATGACAAGGTATAAAAGGAAAATGCAAAATGTCTTAATAAATATTTTGCTAATATTCAGTTAAATGTAGCGTAATATTAAAACTACAATAACTCTCTTTATCCTTTGTTTCACTTTTGGGATTTCATTTACCTGTAGTCAGATGTGATCTAAAAACATTCTATAGAAAATTTCACAAATAAAAAATCATATGTTTTATATAATTTTTATTATTGGGAATTATAATTATTCTATTACTAGCTATTCTTGTTAATGTGTTACTTAGAATAATTTATAAATTCAACTATACCATACATATGTATGTATAGGAAAATACAGAGTGTATATCACTTTTGGTACTATCCACATCTGAAGAACATGTTGGAATGTATCCTCCATGAATGAGGGGGGACTCTTGTATATATGTTTACATTTAAAACTACAGTTAGTGCATAACATATGTTTAGTTTAAAAGTTATTAATTGTGTTAATAAACTACCTTTAAAAAAATGCTCATTTGTCAGAGGACCAATATCTAGAATACATAAGGAACTAAAAAAATTACACCTTCCAAAATAAAAGACCTGATCAAAAATATCCAAGTGAAATTAACAGACACTTCTCAGAAGAAGAAATACAAATGGCCAATAAAAACAGGAAGAAATGTCCAAGATCACTGGCCATTAGAGGAATCAAATTAAAGCAACGCTGAGACTCCATCTCACTCCAGAAAGAACAGCTACTATCAAGAAATCAACCAATAACAAATGCCGATGGGGCTGCAGGATAAAAGGGAGCGTCCACATTGTTCGTGGGAAAGTAAACTGTTCCATTCACTTCAGAGATCAGTATGGAGAGTCCTCAAAAAACTAAAAATGGAAATTTCATTTGACCCAGCTGGGGATTCCCCTCACAGGTATCTTCCCAAGGGTTAAAGACATCACACCACAGTGATACACGCCTACCCCTGTTTATACCAGCACAATTTATAACAGCTAAATCTTGAAAGTGGCCTATATGTCCATCCACAGATGAATGAATAAAGAAAATGTGGTATTTATACACAACAGAGTACTATTCTGCCATAAAGAAAGATAAACCTGAATCATTTGTAGGAAAATGAATACACTTTGAGACCATAATGTTAAGTGAAATAAACCAGACACACAAATTTAAATAGCATATGGTTTCTCTTATATGAGAAATCCAAAGTATATATAAAGACCAAAATAAAAGACAGATAATAGGAAGTAGAGAGATAGATCTTTTTCAGATGGGAGGGGGATCAAGAGATGGATGGGGGAGAGGGAGGGGATGAAAAAAGAATTAAGACATGTTATATCCATGTACCAACTGGCCACAAAGAATGTACTGCAAATTTGTACTAACAAAAAACAAAAACTTTAAAAAATAATAAAAATAGGGTCATTAGATTGCCAGGTCTTACAAGTGCTGTATCTTCCTTGTATTGAGGCATGCACAAAATCTGTAACTCGTTCATAGCTATGCTAGGTCACTTAAAGAGTTATGCACAAGGATGTGGACTGTGACCACTGAGATAAGCTACTTTCATAAAGAGGAAGAGCAGGTTCAAATTATTGGATTTCACTGACTCTGAGTCTCATTGGAAATGCATCACTACTTTATGTACAACTAAGAAAAAAACCTGCCAAATAATGAAGACACAACATTGATTGCAAGCTGTCTTCCAGTTCTAGAAATGTTAAAATTACAGGGAGAAAATGTATCTTAGCAGTAATGACATAGTGTACAAGAGTCCAGAGAAAAGAAGTGATAATCCCCTTGTCTGCTCAGTCAGACTCCATCTGGACTGTGTATGTGGAGGCTGAAATGTTTATTTCTCTCATCCTTCTCATTCCTCCCTTCACTTTTCCCTGGTGGGAACAGGATCTTTTGAAGGACGTGGTAAAATGGTTTTTGGGGAGTGTGCATGTGTGTGTGTGTGTGCATGTGCGTGCATGTGTGTTTGCTGGGGATCAAATCCATGGCCTTGAACATGCTAGGGAAGTACGCTCCTATAGAGCTACCTCCTCTAGCCCCAAAGCCAATTTTTTAATTTCATAAACTCTTGAAAAAAAATGCCAGGAGAGATGATTCTAGTATGGCATTAGGACTGTTCCATTCTGAAGAATCTGGAACACATGAATGTCCTCCCATTACATTAAGGAATTTCACTCATCCTTACAGCAAAAGTCCAAGACATGTTGGTCCTGAAGCCAAGAGGAAGGGACTCCATAGAGAGAAGGTCTCCATGAAGTGCTTCAGGGAATTAAATGAATGAAAATATCTTCAGGAGAAAGTAATGCTTTGGGACCTCTTTTGGGCTCTGTGTGCTCATAGCAAAATGGTAGGAAATTATTTTCTGTCTTGCAATATATTATGCCTGCTTCCTTCCAGAGGTTGCTGGACTTATGGACCATTTTGACTGCCTCAGGTTAAGAGAGATGTTGACAAACAGGAAAATGTCTGTGCCAGTAATTCTCAAGCAATACATTGCAACCCAGGAGCACTAGGGAGCTCTTTGCCAGAACGGGCATCCAGGCTTTGGGGATACCCAGCCAGCGGGCTTGGAGCTCCACCCCAGCTCTTCTTTTACTGGTTTTCCTTACTCAGCTTCCAAACAATGATGCCCAGAGCATTTTTAAAATGTGACATTCCTTACCCTACATCCATTTTCCTATCATTACAGTTAGCTTTTAGAAGCTGAAAGGCTATAACTAGAACTAATCACCAGACCTGACCCCCATCACTTGACAGTTGCACACGTTTGAGGATTCAGAGCTCTAGCCTAACAGCCCTCCTACTCTCTATCCCCCCCTAAAGATCCCACTTCTGTAGAAGTTGTTTCTATTGATAGGGTACTTGGTTGAAATAATTCTGAAAACCACCAATTGGAAACAGTGGCTCCAGAACATGGTCAAACATTGTTACAACTTGCTAACACAGCATCATTAACATTACAGTACAGAATCTTGGGTCTCATCCCAGACCACTATGTCAGACTCTTGGACTGTTGTCCAATAGTAAAGTTGATTGCTTGACAAACAAATGTGCTGCCCATCCCTGGGTATGTTCTACTCGTGGCTAGATGATCAGACTTCTGGAAAGTCAATGAAGTTCTTATTTGGGGGGAGTTGTTTTGAATTGGAAAACCTCTCTAATATTACCTCCTGATCTTGTGACTAGAATTAGAGTTAGGATTTGTCCCCCAAACTTTCTGCCCTTAGCCCTCACGGGCTGTAACAAAGAGAATCTATGCGTTCAATGGGGTACTACCTGTTCTGAGATTATTTCCAGTTCTTTAACAGGAATAAGACTTCTTCATGGTGGTTATGCATAGGTTCTGATCTATTTCCCAAAAAGAAAAAAAAATCAGTACAACCAATTAAGAAATAGAGAGAAACAATGACAAGGATGGTTTAAATTCATATTTCAGTTGAGAAGATAATTAATTCTTACACTTGAATATGGAACACCTATTGATATATTACAAACCTGATAATGAAGCTTAATTAGCAAGAACCAACACAGAAGGAGGTATAATGTGTTCAAGCTTCCTCCTTCTTTCTCTCTATCTTGTGTTTTCTTCTTCCTCACACCCTGCTAGAGACAGAGAGCTAAATTCTGATATTGATTACATCAGTCCCTCTCCTTCTGTTTCTTCCAGCTACTGGATCTAATTCCATAGGTTCAGTCCTGCTCTATTTATCAGCCAATCCTCATCGAGTTGCGCATGCCTATCTTCTTTCTTCCAGCATATATTCATTGAACCCTAGCTTTGAAACATGCCTTGTGCTTTTTGATGGGAATAAAACATGAAGGACACAATCCTTCCCTACTCCTTCAGGTAGAGAGGCAAACAGGGCATTCTGGTAACCGACTTTCCTTAAATCCAGTGTCTAATTATGAATTCTCCTTGACGTCAGCTTTTCCTCAATCTCAACCACATATATAAGGCATTCTGTGGGATTTCTGTCTCCATTTCTCAGTCGTGCTACAGTTCCTGTCTTAGGAAACCCATCTCCCTTGGTTGAAGTCTCACTAACAGATCCCACATTATTCTCCTTGAGCCAAACTTTATGTGAGGATGGGACTGAGATGGCCTCTTGTTAGTTCCTCCTCCACTCCCCATGCTGCTACCTGTCTAATTTTGATGTAAGTAGGGTTTCCTCTATCTCACCAATCTTAGGGCATAGATGGCATCATAGTAACCATAATAATTCATTTTTTGGCATTATTGACTGCTGTAGGTATGGGTTCCAAGATGTACTATAGAATTTTTGTTAGTTTCTTTTCTATTGCTATAACAAAATATCTGAGGCTGTA
This sequence comes from Hystrix cristata, assembly GCA_004026905.1. Classification (NCBI taxonomy): domain Eukaryota; kingdom Metazoa; phylum Chordata; class Mammalia; order Rodentia; family Hystricidae; genus Hystrix; species Hystrix cristata. The sequence goes on along the minus strand of PVJO010002194.1, from coordinate 37,207 downwards.
TACTTTACAAAGACAAAGAGGTTTATTTAGCTCACAGTTTTGGTGGTAGAAAGTAGCCCCAACATCAAGTGGCTCCACCTTTTTGGCCTCTGGTGTGGGCTCCCTGGCTGCATCACAACATGACAGAGAAGCAGGAAGGGACATAGCTACATGTAGAAGGTGATAAGCTCATGGGGGAGCCTCGCTTTATAACAACCCACACTCTGAGAACAAACTCCACTTCATGAAACCAACACTATTCCCTTCCAAGGGCAGAACTCAGCTACCATACACCTAATTACGATACACAAGGGTTCACCTCTGAAAGTTTCCACCAACTCAGCAGCACCACCCTAGGCACAAGCTTCCAGCACAGGGACATTTGGAGGACGCACTAAAACCCTACATGAACCAGAGCACCGTTTTTAACATTTCCTCCTACATGTTAGCAATTGCTAGACCTGGAGAGAATCAAAAAACTGACTAGATACTCTCCTCAAAAGTGTCCCGCTTCCATTTTGAGCAGAAGATTTCCTTGGGGCTACAGGTCTGCTTCTTTTCTCCTTTAGGGTACATTCTCAATCTTGGCTCTTCATGAAACTGTCTTTTACTAGCTACTCAATCAATTCACCAACTTTCCCCAACCTCAGTCATCTACCTTAGCACACCCACTGCATCAGGCTCCTTGGGACACTTCAATTGCGTTGTCATATCAAATGGCTTAACTTACGCTCCTTACCCCCAAAAGATGCGTTGCAGTCCTAACCCTCAGTATCTCAGAATGCGACCTCATTTGGAAGTAGGGTCGTCATAGATGTAATTAGTGAGAATGAAGCCACTTTGTAGGAGAGTGAGTTCCTCATCCAATAAAACTGGTATCACTATAAGAAGAGAGAAATGTGGATACAAACTCGCACAGATGAAAGATGATATGAACACACAGGAAGAATGTCCGCCATGTGATGCCGGACAAAGAGTAGAGTTGTGCAGTTGCAAATCAAGAAGCACGTGGAACTCCTGGGAGCCAGAAAGGGGCAAGGACGAATACTCACAGATTTCATTGGCAGCACGGCACTTCAAATACTTTAATTCTGGATTTCTAGCTTCCAGAGCTATTGTAGGACAATGCATTTCTGTTGTTTTAAACTAAGCAGTTTGTGGTACTTTGTTAGCCCTGGAAAACTTACACAAGTGTCTTGCTGTTCCCCTGGCTATCCCTCCAGGGGATGCAAAGGCAGCAGGGTAGAAACTGCAGCCCTGCTCTGTTGGGAAACTTTGCAACAGTATGTCCTCCTTTTGACCCTACAGCTGCATTGTTTATCCCCAGAGCCTCCTGGGCCTCACTCCTGCTCATTCCCTTTCCCATCTGATTTGATGACAGCAAAGACTTTCAGAATTCCTGGCTCACATCTTTCTGGGGATGTAAAGAAATGCAACTGCTTCCATGTACAAGATTTGTTCCTCTAGTATCCTCAGGGTTATAAGCTGCATGGAGAAGTAAACAAAGAAAAACAACATCCCAGTTAGATAATGTGCCATCAATCGTATTCCAAGATAATAGATGTTCACTCTCTAAAGTACATTTCCTTTCAGCTGTTTTTCTACCAGTACTGCTGATCCATACCTCATTCCTCACCTTGTGAAAGTAGATAAGGAGATAAACTGTTACTTTAGGGCTGAGCAAAATTAATTCACCTACAGGGGAGTGTGGACCTCACACCATGGCTTCGGTGAGCAGATAACAACTGTGTTCTAACTCACAAAGCTCAGAAAAGTCAGGATTCCCTGCTGCAAGGATTATATTATAAAAACAAAAACAGGGTATGCAGAGACAAGGGCTGGATAAAGGGCATTGGAACCAGAGATAGGAAAGCCAGCTTTCTTTGCTCCCCACCTGTCTCTGCTCCTCTCTCTGTGACTAATTTATTTTTTCTGTCTAAAGATCAGTTTTCTTGGTGGAAATGGCTCCCAAGTTGACACATTATTGGTTCAGCCATTAACTTAGAGAGCCAATTCCTAATTCCAGGGAAGGGACTCTGATTGGCCCAGTTTTACTCGAAAGTCCAGGTCTGCACAAATAGGGTGGGGTAAGGCCAGGAGTGAGCAGCTGCACAAAGCTGCAATGTGGCTGTAAATGGCATTGTCCGGGCAAAATGGGCCAGCCAGGCAAACAAGCCAAAGGCGCCTTCTATCAGGATGCTCTAACAAGCTTCTCTAATGAGGCACACGGACACACGTGATGTCAAGAAGAGACCAGAAATAGACCAGTTAATCAGCTTTTTCCTTGCTCTCTGTAGGACCCAGATGTGGAATGAGGGCACAGATCCTAGTGACTGATATCATGCTGTACTCGGATTGCCCCTTTCCTGGCTGCTGACTCCTTCCAGATAAGTTCTCTGGCAGGAGACACTTCAGTCCTTTGATTAATAGTCTCTTACTAACCTCAAAATCCACAGTGTAAAGAGTAAAGGATCAAGCAGACCACTGAGTGTGGGTTCCATAACTGGATTTGAAACAGTTGGATTAAAGCTAGGAAATGGTTCTTCTAACTCAGAGGATAATTTCTTAAAGGAGTAGGTTAACCGCCAAATGCCTCCACCCACCTGCCTTCAGGGGAATACAGTGTTGGGTATAAGAACACAAGTTATTGTGTAAAGTGATCTGGGTTCACATACTGGTCCCACATTAGCGTGAAGTCTTGGGCAAGCTGCTTTTCTTTCTAATCTACAATTTCCCATCTATGATGTAGTCATATGAGTGCCTTCCTCCCAGGTACTAGGATTAAATAAGATCATTTCTGACAAGTGCTTAGTTTAGTGTCTGACTCAGCACTTAGAGGGAGCTATGAGTGTCAAATTGATGTTAGACATAGTACCAGTTGGCTTTTCTGCTCGTTTCTTCAATGACTTTATTTTCTGAGGTAGAGAAAACAACCCAGAACACAAATCCTCAAGTCTCAGGTGCCATTTTCTTCTGGCAGAAGATGCTCCTCACCCCAACATTAGGGTTAGGAGAAAGCTAGCAGCTTTCCAGCAAAATTGCAAATACCACGAGGTCTCAAAATCTGTGACTTTGGGTTCTCCACCATGGAGCTGGTATATACACAGGAACGGGAGATATTCGGGGTGCTTTGGAAAGAAAATGGAAGCAGCAAAATATTACTAGCATGCTAGTAAATCAATCACAGATGGGCTTCAAAAATTAACCCAGAAGCAGAATGCTCATTTTTAGAAAGTGCCTGCCTTCTTAAAAGAATCTGGAAAAGTCCCAAGAACATCTCCCATGTAAGTGATCCAATATTAACTGCTTCAGCTGGAAATGGGGGGAAAAGTCTTTGTTCATTCTGTCTGTGCTGCTCCTATTTTGTCCGACAACGGCTGAGAGGAGAATAACATATATGGACTCTGCTAGGTATGTTCTAGAGGGTCCACCTCCCACCCTGGAAAGAAGCTGGTCAGTGCAGAGCTGAGTTTCACTGAAGAAAGTGCAGAGGGGTGGATGATCTCCCTGGATCTGGGATGCAACTATTGGCCAAAGGGCACCTGACCTGCCTCCCAATCCTGCCTCCCATAACCAGTGGCCCTTTTCTGCTGAAGTGTTGTTTATTGTGTCATTAATGAAAAGTAATGACCCTTGCAGATACTTACCAGGGAGCCCAAAATATAAACTTGTGCTGCTGATTAAGATGGGCTCTTCTCCCCCACTCTTAATTACTCAGACCTGTAAAACATTGTTAAAGCTCACGGGAACTCTGGGGTTACTAATCGCAGCATCAGCATACTCCTCTCAACCAGCTTTCCTACCAAAAACACACAAAAGGGCCCGTGAAGTGGAAAGGGAACTATGAATTTTTTCTTCTTAGGTTTCTTATATGCTTCCTTCTAAAGTAAAAGCTCAGCCGAGAGATCTTGGCTGAGTAATGGGGGGCCCGATCATTGCTTCTGCTCAGAACCTCCAATATACGGTTAAAAAATCATGGCTGATGCTTCACGGACATAAATATTTCAAAACCACTTGCTTTCTGGCCCGCCAGATGGCTGCATTTCACACTTTCAACTGTGTCAGACTCCGAAAAACTCAGCTACCCATGGGGTGGAGTTTGTGATCCTGGAATAAGGGTTGGGGAGGTGGATGGATAACATAGCAAGGGTTTTTCCCTTTTTCCATTAAAAGAAATTTAATGGAGTGAGTCCCACCTGCTTTCCTCATGAATATTGTTCATAGGTAATTCCCCGGCAAAAATTCCAGTGAGCCAACATAGGCAGCAAGGGTTCTTCTCATGTTTATATTTACCTTGGCCACTCTGCGTCCACCCCACCTCAAATCCTGCATCAGTTTAGTCTTCCCTTACCCCTGCGCATAGCCTCAGATAACACAGTTGTCAGAATGGGTTGATGCTTGTTCTACTGTCCTGTGTCCAACCCAGATCTGTGGGAGAACCTGCACAGGGCTGAGGAAGACAGTCCTCTGAATTCTCTCAGGCTTTTGACCTTTGTTTCTCTCAGTTCTATCCAGGGTGATTTTCAGGACTTGTGCTAAAAATAGGCATCAGGAGAGTAATTTTTAATTAAGTCTTTGTTATCTTATGTTTACTATTAGTAGCATTGTTATTATTATATAAGTAGTATACATTCATTAAAAAATAAAGAGGGAATGTGGGTGTGGCTCAGTAGTAGAATGCCTAGCATGTGAGGCGCTGGGTTCAATCCTAGCAAAGCAAAAATAAGTAAATAAATAAGAAAAAGAAAGAATAAAGATGCCAAAAGATAAAGCACATACTGTACACACATACACTACCTCGAATCTTGTAATGCAGAAAAAACAGTTAATATTTTAGTGTACTGTACATCCTCCCAGGTTTTCTCTGTACATAACTACAGGCAGTTGTATAATCTGACCCTCATACATGTGGTTTCTGTATCTGCAGGTTCAACCAACTGTGGATAGAAAATATTCAGGGAAAAAAATATATCTGTCCTGAACATATACAGTCTTTGTTTCTCATCATTATTTCCTGAACAATAAAGTGTAGCAAATATTTATATAGCATCTACACTGTTTTAGGTATTGTAAGCACTCCGAAGATGATTTAAAGTGTGCAGTAGATTGTGAATAGATTATATGCAAATACTATTCCATTTTACGTAAGGCACTTGAGCACCTGCAGGTTTTAGTGTCCTCGGGGGTCCTATAATCACTCCCCTGTGGACACCGCAGGACAACTCTACGTGTAAGTATTCGTAATACATTTCATAACACCAGGTTCATACTGTATCTGCTGTTTTGAAACTTGCTTTTTTCATTTAACAACGTATTGAGGATGTCTTTCCAAGACTCACAAGCCCTTTTAAACTCTTGTGTACACGTACAACACTAAGACAACTTATGAATAGGAGCTTCATCCCCTCAAGATGCCCACAGATGTCAAAAAGTTTAGTGTCATAGGTGAGTTTAATTAATAGGAATAGGAGGATGACTTCCGCCAACTCTGCGGATACTCCCAGGCTTAGCTCTGGTCTTAGCTTTGGTTACAAGGATGGCCAAGAAGAACTGCACAGTGGCCCCAGTAGAGGCAGCGTGAGAAGAGATTGAGCTCGGGTCCCCGGACCTTCATGAGGACTGGAAAGATTGACACTAAAGCTCCGAGACCACCAGCTACGGGAGCAATTCCGAAGCAGAGGTCCTTGCTCTCACCTATGCTTAAATAAGGCCTGATGCTCAGCATAAAAACACCAATCAGAGGCTCTGTGGATGCTGCCTCCCTTCCTAATTAGCACGAGAAATGGCATGTCCTCCCAGCCCCCACTGCCTCTCAGTTCTGGAAGCCAATGGGAGAGTTTCAGCAGCTGTAGCCTGCCAGTCAGCCTTCCCCAAAGCCCAGGGAGCTGCCCCCATCCTGTGCTCTCTGCCAACAAGCCTGGCAAGGAAGTTGCCCTCTAGAAATCACCGCCTCAAAACAACCTTCTCCAAGGCAACCACCCACCTAACAGGCAACCTGACCACAAGGGGCCCTCTTCGTCCTCTCTGCACCATGTCCCCTGAAGCTCTAGTGACCAACAGAACTCCCGGCACTGGGACTGTGATGCGTATGAGCCACACAAGCACCCCACACGCAGCAGAGTAACTGCCCCATGCACAGCGCATGACGCAGACTGGAGAAGAGGAGCGTCGTGCCACCGTGCACACACTCGTCAAGCATTTGTCAGTGCCCTAGTCCTGGTAGCGAACAGAGTTCACTGCAGCTCTCTTGCCACTGACCTAGTGGCCGATAGTTGCCACTCTGAAGGAGCAGGCTCCTGGTGCACTTATCTCCAGGTCTTAATTTAGCCACTACCTCCCTCCTTCCAATGATTTCATCTAATCTCTGAACAACCTCAGGGCAAATGTTGCACCTTACTGAACAGTCTGTGGAAGCTCAGTTGAGCGCTCACCAAGTGCATCCACCCTGCCCCACTAGCTCAGAACTACTAATCTCCTGCCTGTTTTCTTTACTGCAATTAAATGCACCATCCCAAACTTACTCTTCCATGGGAGGACGTAGAGTTTTACAGAACCCTCCTGTTCTTGTATCATTTTCCCATTTCTAATTTGCCATCAAATCTGGCTCATTCTCCCTTTAAAAGGTGTTTTTTAAAAGGTAATGAGTCTGCTTTTTCCCCTTCAAGGTCAGTTCTTCATTAGTTTCAATCTAAATGAAGTCCATTACAGCAGATGAAATTTTATCTGTCTTATACAAACTCTTCCTTCTTTTGGTAGCTTACCTTTGAGGTCAATATTCTTCCTCTATCACATGGGCTCGTAGGGAACCATGGTCAGTGTGTGCCCTCTGCCTCTGTCCACATGGGGCAGGCACATGACTGTGGCCTAGATAATCATGGCACCCAGCATCCCTGTCCACAGGTAGCGTGTTCCACACAGAACCAACCAGGTGCTTCCAGGAAATTTGATGTAAGGATTCTGAAAGGGGGTCCATTTTACTTGTGAATCAACAGCTATAAGGATGTAGGTCTGAGGTTTCTAGGGATCCTTTCTGTCATGTGGACACAATCTATCTGTTGTGTGAGAGAATATAACATATAAAGAGAAGAGAAGGGCTGAGGATGTTGCTCAGCCCTAGAGTGCTTGCCTAGCATATGCGAAGCCCTCAGTTTGATATCCACCAGATGGTGGCGGGGAGGGGATTATAGAGTCAGGAAGCACCTAATGACCTTATTTGAGCTTCTAGGTCCAGCTGTGCCTGAAGCCTTTGCATTGTGAAGTTTGCACCTTTTAAAAAACTGCATCTCCTCCCCTCTTCAATTGATTCCTTCTCCCTTCTCCCTTCCCCACTCCTTTAAACTAGTATGAGTTGGGTTTTGTAAATTTTAACTAGAGTATTGATAAGTACACCTCTATATGGTTTCCTTGTTTTTGGTCTCACCTTTACTTGCTTCAATGTGTTCTAAGAGAGTGACAGAGTAATAGAGAACAATGTGTTCACACTAACAGAGTGAACTTTGTGATACATCATGATTTATAAAATAAAAATATAACAGTTCCTTTTTTGTCTAAGAAACATTAGTGAATCAACATGATCTAAAGGACTGAATCCAAACTCCTTATTGTGATAAGGAGTGTGCTAAGTTCCTATAGTCTGATCAGTATTTCCTCATTATTAGTCTTAATCATTAACTGTCTTGTCTTTTATATGCTCCTAAAAATTGCCAACACCTCATGCTCTATACTCCAGCTTTCTGAATATATTTGTCATCTGTTTACCTTGCCACTGGCACATACTTTTCCTGTCATCGCTTCTCGTCTGAGTGAAGAAATCATACCTGTTCTTCACAACCCAGTCAAGAGATGCTGTGTCATGGGCTGGGCTTGTGGCTCAATGGCACATGGCCGAGGTTCAATCCCCAGCAGTGAAAAGAAAAAAAAAATAGAGAGAGATGCTACATCTTCAGGGAGCGTTGACCAATCTCTCTTCTGGGTCCCAATATACCCTGTACAAACCTTTATTATAGTCTATGCAATAACTTATTTGAAATACAGTCTCAACTATTAGACTAAAAGCTTCTCGGGGACAGGAGGTTATATCTTACTTGATTTTGAGCTTATAGTACTTAGCACAGTGCCAGGCACAATAAATGTTTGATTAATGAATAATTGAACAAATGGTCCTTGAGCACATCTTGCCTCAGGAGGTTATATCTACAACTTCATTTAAAACTATCTGGGAAAAGCAGGCCCTCTATTTACCTGCTTCTGCTTCTCCTTCCCCATCCCTCTCTGTCTTGTCACTTTGCTGTCTCAAACTAGAGGCCATTGAAGAGCAATAACCAATAAAGCAAAATTGAAGTTACTCTTCCAGATACTCAGAACATTTTAGAAATTCACTTATTTGGCTTTCCAGTATTCAACATCACTTTTAATAGGTGAAAAGTGGCACATGATCAGTTGGTGTCCACTGAATCTCTATATGTCTTCTTCGTCATGATGTCCTCAGGAATTTAAAAGACACCTATGAAGTATTTACCGTGTGAATGACTGACTGGTCACATGTCAAAGGCAGAGCAGCAACGAAACACACTCACGACCTGACTGTACCATTATGTCATCTAAACCTGACCAGACTCATAATTCTGTTTTCAAAACCCTGTTCACAATCATTGAATTCTCTTGTCACAACATTGTCATTTCTCGAGCACAGGTGAGCTCAGAACCGGCCGCTGACTTTAGCTTTGTCAGCCATAATCTTGGGGGATGGACCATCCACGATGTCTGGTTCACTTCACCTTTTTGTGTGAAAGCCTTAAAGATTGCTCCTAGGGAGCAGCGTGTATTCAGATCAGTCTGAGACTCTTACAAAAAGGGGATGGGACAGAATCTCCGAGAGTGTTGGCCTACAGTAGATCAGTCAGAGATTCTGAGTAGAGGCCAGCGGAGACAGTCAATGCTGACGTGAAAAATATATTTATATCATTCATTGGCCTCAAAGGTCCTGAAGGAACTTGTGCAAAGTTGAGGAAGATGAGAAGGGAAAGAGCAGATGAGTGAAACATTTGGGAAAGAGAGGCATTGTAAGAAACTAACTTTACAAAGTCACTAATTTGAGGATAATAAAGTTAAACTCATTGGGAAAATGACCCCCTTTTCTGTTCTCTGTCGCCATCTGATGATGCCTGTGGCATGAGGGAGACTCAAAGCCCACAGGGTGCAGGAGAGGAATAAAACAGTGGTGAGTCACCATCAGTCACACCAAGCTCAGTCGCCAACACCTCTTAAAGATCACAAGGCCAGGAGAACGCCAAGGCACCAAGGACTGAGACGGAAGGAGATGAACTAGAAGGTGGGGAAGGACACACAGGGCTGAGAGTCCAGGGATATGCTGGGCAAAGCACCAACTTTGACCTACAGTGACTATGAAAAAGCCTGGAAGAGGGGAGACAACCCTGGAGAAATTCACACCGAGTGGAATTAGCTGGGCTAAAACAGCTTCTTACAAGGAAGGAGGCAGACAAGGAACAGCCTTTGCAACTGTTTGGTCTTATTGGTTGAGGATGAGCTCTTCCACTTACAAACTTTCACACTGAGCAAGACTGTTATCTCCCTAAATTTGAACTTCCTTATCCATAAAATGACAATAGTAATGTCTTCCTCACAGAGCTGTTGGGAGGATTAAGTGAGATGATTCATGAAAGGCATTGAGCATTGTGCCAACAGATAGTAAAAGTTTTTTTGAGGTGACAAGGAAGGAAAAGCTTGTGTTTTTAATTTTAGTGGTACAATTTAGATATACACAATGATAACATTCATGGTCGGGAATATCATGTACAGGTACAAACAGATAGTAAATTTTCAATATGACCATTTTCTTTATTCATGATACCAGGTTGGTATTGGCATTGAGCAGGCTCAGTGCACTAGCAGAGGCCATGGCCAAAAACAAGGAACAACTGTTCTTTGTTCATTGAAACTTGTTCAGTACTTTCCAGGCACTATTGCCAGGAACCTGGAGAAAAAGTTAGTCACCATCCAAGTCATGCCTCACCACGGCAATCACCTTCGGAGGGCGGGCTAGATATTCAGTCCAGAGGATAACTCACAGTAGCCAGCAGTGACACACCATTCTCAGGGAGCTGACTCCGTTTTCCCATGCATGTGTCACACAGAGGTACAACCACAGGATGGCAAGTTGGAGGGATTGTTGATTGTGGAGCTTAACTATTCTCGTTGGTACCAGATTCTACTGCCCTCCTGTCTGGGTTTTACATTCTACCGACACAATGACCACGAGAATGATCATCCACTAAGGGAGTGATGGCAAACCTTTCAGCACTTTCAATGACAGAAAACAGCCTGCTGTGGCACGTGTGCCGTAGGCGCACCACCTCTGTACTAAGCGATGTTAAAAAGCTTTTAGAACATACACACAGACCTTTAGTGACATGTAGATTGTCTTGCTTTGAGGATAGCAAAGTCTATGCAGAGGGAGCCATCGAGTTGGGATAACTGTGTGCTGGGTAGTATGGGTGAGGAGACTGTAAGGTGGGTGGTTGCTAAGGTATAAGGCAAGTCCCACAAGGGAAGGAACAAACGATGACTCGAGATTCACATGCAGCCGGTAAGTGCCTTATCTCAGCTGTACAGTATCACTTACAGCTCCGTAGTTTTTGTGGACCTCATCATGGCTGCCACACCTGGCTGACCATGACAGTCATCTGGGGAGCTTTTTGGAGATGTAATTTTCTATGTCCCACCCCCAGAGATGCTGATTAAACAGGTCTGTGGGTGTGTGTTATTAAAAACCTCCCTGGATGATTCTATTAGACAGCTAGCCTGGGTGACATTGATATACACTTCTGCAGAGAGTAGGTGAAGAGGCAACATCCAGCCTTTCAGAAGAAGGAGGAAGCAGAGGCCCGCAGGCAAGGGCAGAACCAAGGCCATTTGTCCAGATTGTCACCTCTTCATCTCCAGTAAGAGTGAAAGCAGCTGACTGGTGATCTAACTGTGGACTCCTCTTAGCAGAGATATTGTAGAGGAAATTCAAATATCTGAGCTTCTGTAGTTCAAACAGACTCTAAATAGGGAGTATTAAATGCTAAAGATGGGATTGCTAAAAGATGAAGTCTAATAATTTATAATATTTTATTTTAAGGAGACCCTAGTTACTAGAAAAGTAGTGGAATAAGAAGTTATACCCTTCTATTCTTTATTCTCACTGAGCTATGGGAGGGACACAGCACACCGAGCAGTGTCCCCGCTGCTGCACTGTGGACTCCAGCAGTGCTTCCCATGAGCAGCGTCTAGCTGACTGAGTAGGGCAGGGATGATAAGACAGACCCTTGCTGGGAGATACAGACAATCCTCTGACAATGCTGGCTCCAGATTTCCCTGACAGCTTTCCCAAAGCTTCATGGGACATCATGGTTGTCTGGGATACTTTACCAACCTTCCTACATCTGGTCAGATTTACACTGAGATCTGCTCACTCTCTGGTCCTTTCTGCCTCCTCCTCCAGACATTTCTCTTAATAAAGGGCTGGTGTGTTTAATCACATCTTAGCCCCTCCCTCTTGGAAGACAGTGACCAGCACAGGCACTTGGAGCAGCAGCAGCTCTGAGGCTTCATTATCTTCCGGAGGCTCACAAGAGCTCTCAGACCTGTGACCTTGCGCCTGAGCCTTGTGTTTCAGGGACTTCAGGTGAAGGCCCAGGTGAGGCTGAGAAGAAAGGAGAATGCGGTTGGGGCTGAATCTCCATGGGCAACTCAGAGGCTGAGGAAGGGAGAGTCTTTGCTTTTCTTCTCATTTATTCATTATTATAACAGTAGAAATCATACCTGAATTACAGATAATGAAACCAAGGCTCAGAGGTGTTGACATACTCAAGATCACTCAATTCATAAAGCAGGGTATTACAAATCTCAGAGCCACTTTCTTTCCACCGTGCTACAGTGGTTGTTAAGGAGAAAAGCAGCAGAATGTGACTGTTATGAAAGTAAAGTTTGGAGTCAGATTGTCTCAGCTTCCTCATCTTTAGAGTAAGAAGAATATACCTACCGCAGAAGACTCTTAAGAAGATTGAATGAGTTAATACTGGTAAGTGCAGACAATAGTGGTGGCAGAAGTAATCCTGACAGACTTTCAGAAAGAGGCAGAGCAGCGAAGAGCAGAGAAACAATCTCTCCAAGATTTGCTGTCCAGACACGGGAATATAGCAAAGTGGGGAAAAGAAGAGGAAGGGAAGTGGGTTCCCAGGACCTAGCAGGGATCTGAAGTGAGAAGTGAAGCACATGGGGAGAGCAAAAAGAGAGAGCTCAGCGGAGAAGGAGGTGGCAGAAGGATGGCACTTTCTCCCAGAGCCCCAACTGGCAGCATGGGAGAGGAGGCTCGAGCATGCAGGTGCACAGTGGTGACTACCAGTGACCCCAGAGGCCTCTACAGAAAAACACACCAGTGGAACAGAGTGGTGGACACAGCAGTCCAGCAGTTCTGCAGTGACTGGTGAGTTATTTGGGTTCAGACGTTCCCCAGGAGAGGATGATCAGCTGGTTGCCATTTGGAAAGGGGCCTGCCGAGCTCAGAACTCAGAGAAGCTGCTGGCAGCAGCTCTCCAGGTGGAGGCAAGGTGAGCAGAGTTCAAGCTCAAAGCAGCAGGAGGTCAAGGAGCAAAGTCCAGGCCTGCAGGAGACACATGGTATGTCTCTCGCTGAATAAATCAGGTTCCATCCTCACAGCCAGAGACCAGACTGAACGTTAGTGGAACTGATGGAGAAGCCTGGCTGTTGAAACCAATTGGGATTATCCACTACCCCACCACAAATCTACTGCTGGGATTAATCGACACAGACCTGGGCCTCACTACTCTGTCTACTAGTGACAGGAAAGACATGGCTAGAAGTGGACTTTTTTTTTTGTTTTCCTCTTGTTAGGGCTAGTTTCTTTTCCTCTCTTTCTTTTTTCCTTATTTTTTTTTTCTTGTTTTTAATATGAATGTGAAATTTATTTTGAGTTTTTCATTGCTATTGTTTTGTTCTAACTTATTTTTATTTCTTCTTTCTCTCTTTCACTCCTGTTTTCCTTACTAGTTTCCCAAAGTTTGCACAATCTTCCCCTGTCCTCCAACCTTGCTCCTCACCTCTTCCTCTTCTATTTCTCTACTTTTTCCTCCTAATTCCCTTTGAGTTTTCTCCCCTGTGGGTAAAATCACCATATTGAGGATATACTTACTCTATGTAAATTTTTGGTTTTATTTTAGATATTGTTATATATATTGTCATTTTCCAGGTTGTGTTTGATGCTATTGTTACTACTAATCATACTACTTCAGCCAAGGTGACAAAATTGTTCTAATCAAGACTGAGACTGCCTGAAGATTGTAAACAACACTATAGGCCAGGGCCAAAGAAACAGGGGTTAGCTAAATAGCAACTTCTCAGCCCCAACAAATTAAAGAGGTAGGATCTTGAAACAAAACTCAAAACTTAAAAACCAGCTTCACCTGGAAGACATCTCTGAAGAAGTAGTCATTTCCAAAGGGTTTGCAATACTAGCAATAAAGCTACCTTCCATAAGCAACTCACAAGAAGTAATTCTGACAGTAGTAGGCTGGGTTTTTCTTTGTGTATACTAACTAGGAAGTTGAACTTAGAAGGTGAGACTTAGGAAGGTCATAGATTCCAACTACAAGTATATAGTATTGATCTGGAACTTCACTGACAGATTACCATGGAGCAACCTGAGGGACCAAGCACAGCCTTTCTCCAGATTTCTTTAAACCCACCTATAGCCAAGGAGAACCTTACAGAAAAACAGATATTTAGAAGTCAGTTATTAAGCATGTAGCTTTCTTAACCTAATAATATGACTTGCCTGAAAATATAGAAAACAAAACAAAACAATTAGAGAGTGAATTGCACTTGTGGGAAATAGGGCCTTGGAAACCAATGGTCTTTCCCGATATTTTACAAAGTTCTTTCTGACAAGTAAGGAAATAAGGTAGGTTTTATGTCAAGCTATTTCTACCTTGTCTTACAATACTTCCGCATCAATAAGCTTTTGTGCTCCAAACATCTGAATTATTCGTGCATCAAAATTCTCAGAGGTGTTCTCACTTCCTCGTTCAGTTATGTGAGTCTTGGATATTTCTGTGTTCAGGCGCATGAGCTAAGAATGTGAGTGCTGGGAAATGGACAAGCACCAGACCCGGCCAAGTCTGGGGCCACTGGCTCCACTCAGTTCAGGGCAGCATGTCATTAGTGAGCCCTTATCATGTGCTAGCTCTATGGCTGGCCTTGGAGGATGTAAAGAACAATACAGACACGGCCTTCACAGAGCTCATAGGCTGGCACAGAGACACGGCCAATATTCATATCCTAATATGACCCATGCAGTAATAAGAGTAGTACACCGGCTCATGCTCAGCTCTCTGGTTCCACAGAACCTCTTCCAGTTTCTTCAGCAGGTCACCCCTCATCTTACTCTAGTCATCACATATACTCTTCTCTGTTCCTGGCATCCTTTTCCTCCTTGTTTGTCTCGCTAAACCATCCATTAGGTCCTAGCTGAAAATCCTTCTTCAGAGACCTTTTCTGGTCCATGAGATGAGGCACCCTTGCTGTCTGATTGGGTTTATACTGGGTGTGGATGGATAGGGGACTGTTTTACTCACCCAGGTCCCAGTCATTTGCTAGGCATAAGAAAGAGGTCAGTGAATCTGTGCGAATGACTGAATAAAGAGCTGAACAGAATATAAGACCATCTCTTCGTAGTCAACAATCCTGTTTGTAATAGTTATAGAAGGCTGACAAACACAATGTTGACTTGGGCTAGGTTGATATCTCAAGAGAACAAATTCAGTGGGTAGGGGACAGCAGCAAAAAGCTTCAGGAGGGGGTTGGGGATTTAGCTCAGTGGAGTGCTTGCCTAGCAAGCACAAGGCCCTGAGTTCAATCTCCGTCACCCTCTGCCCCCCTCCAAAAAGCTCCAGGAGCTCTACACTTAACAGCTGAAAGAATGTTGACACTATGCCTGCAAATGATTAGTCTATTGTACCAGCAGCAGAGCAGAGGCCAGACCCCAGCACCTAGAGGGAAGGCTGATGAGGGCAAGGCATGCACTGGGCTAAAGACAGGGCACCAGTATCACAAGCAACTTGTCTAAGGATATAGATTGAGTAGGGAGAGTCGGTGGGCTTCAATTCAGTGTCAACTGCATCCAACTACTAAGGGTGATATCCCGAGATAGGTTCTGAGGCGGATGGAGTCATGCAAAGAAGAGTTCTGGGTTGTAATAGCAGTGGCCTGCCGTGAGTGAGTACCAGAAGCTGATAGAGGTATTCTCCAAATGTGTTTGGTGTCTCTGCCAGGTGGGAGCTGGGAGGTCAGTATTTTGTTAGCTCCCTGCTCTGATGATCTTTGAACACAGGCTTAGCATATGGTTACTCGGTTGGTGTTAGTTCCTTCCCTCCATCTTTAAGAATGGAATGGGCTGAGCCTGCTTGCTGCTGGGTGGGTCTAGAAGAACAAGGGGTTGAAGATTACAGGAGGCCTAATCACTAGGCAGAACTTTTCTCCAAAAATGCTTGCTCTTGCCTCTTCACATCTAAGACTCAAGGATGTAAGGCCACCTGTCCGCCTCATTACTTCTTCATTTGTCAGGTAGGAATAGTAAGGCCTTTATGGCCAGATTGTAATGAAGCTCGAATTGGCTGTAAAATTTTTGGCACAATTTCTGTCATCTGGTAAGGACTCTGTCAATGTAAGTTTAAAGGCTGTACCTAGCTGACTAAAAAGGCACTTTGTCCTTGGGACCCGCTGCATTCATTCTGGGCCCTTTTTCTACCTGCTGGTGCACCGCCTTATCTGTCTCCTTTTGTGCTGCCCAGTGCTCCTTCTACTGGGGTCCCAAATAAGTCTGAGGTTTCCACTTCATTCTGTTTTCCCAGATCAACTCTTGCCCTTCTCCCTCTCTGGAATTCTGTACACTTGTTGAATTTGATCTTTAGTGCTAGGACTCTGTGACTTCACATCAAGGCACAAGTACAGTTCAAATAAGGATACTTGTTAATTCAAACAAAAGTCTGTTTCATGGAATTGCAGAACTGATGATCTGTGGCAAAGAGCAAGTACACAGCTCAGGCAGAGCTCTTCCGTGACCCTTTTTAATTGTACTGAGCAGACTGCACCACGGTTCCCAAGCTGGCCCATGCAGCTGAATCATCCAAGAACTCTTAGGAAAATACAGATTACTTGGCTGTGCCCCAAACTTTCCCACTCAGTGGCTCAAGGGATGACTAAGAGGACAAAGACCTAGTGACAACTTCCCTTACTCAAAAAGTTAAAGAGAACTGAGGCCGCACGGCCTGGGGTTAAGTGCCCTCCTTCCTGACCAAGTTCTGGGGCTATAAAGGCCCAGCAATGGCTACTTTGACTTTGAGAGTGGCCTATTGGCAACAGCTGGTATCCTGGCCAAGGCCTTCCCCTCTCACTTCATTTTCCAATTTCAATGTTACTGCCCAGGTCAGAAGAAAACACTTCTACACACACCCCCTTCGGCACAGACTCCACTGTGCCAGCCAAAGAAGTATAGATGGATCTTCCTGAATGCAGTATACTAAGTGTTACACCTATTATTTTCTAAATCATTGCAACCAAATGAGGTTCTTCCCCTAATTATCCTCATTTTACAGATAAGGACACTGACACTGAAAGGCATTAAGTAATACGCCTGAGGGCACACAGTAAGTGACAGGGGGAGACTCAGGGTGGTTTAAATCCAGACTCCTAATTCTTAACCCCTGTGCCTGCTTTGCTGCCTTTGTATCTTCAGCCACAAGGACTCCACAAATGACTGTGTCTTCTTTGTATGAGAGACAACTGTTCCATTGTTTTGGAAATTCTACAGTCTGCTTTCTGAGGCTGGAGACGGATCAATAGCTTGTAATGAGCAGTTTAGAAACCCTGACCCTAGCAATAGAATCAGGCTCCCGTTTGCAGTACGGAGCCTTCAAGACAGCCCAGAGAGCCCTGGGATCTATCTTTTGAGGCTCCTGAAACATGATCACTGAACAGGCTCCGTCCAAGCTCATAGCTAGTCAGAAGGCCACTTGCTTTCATACTCAGATGACTGGGGCTCTAATTCTCCAACACAGCAATGCCATGACAGCAAACTAAAACAGTTCATATAAGTAGACATGTACTTTCCTTCCCGTAGCCTGTCCAAGTTTCGAACTCTAAGAACAATCTCTTAAGAGTACACTGTGTAACAACTAGATTACTTAGATGGTGCCTTAACCTGGAATGTACTTTTGGATGTCAAAAGACAAGATGCCAACTAATTTGGTTACAGATCTAATTGGCTTTTATTTGTGACTCATGAATCAGGGAAGACTCTGTACTGCAAGATAAAATGAGAGCTCCCCTGGGCAATACCAGAACAGTGGGTTTTTTAAAATGGGAACAAGGAAACAGAATAGCGAACCATGCTAATTGGCTAACACAGTTACTCTTTTGGAAAGGTTAAGGCAGAGAGGACTTGCTTAGCAAGTCCTTGGCTAAATCTCACTTGCTTGGAGATACGCTGTTATTTCTCTCTTTCCTCATTTCTCAGAAGGTTAGATAAACAACTTAGTTTCCGCTTAGTGGGGTGGAATTTTAGCAAGAGCAACTCTGTTTTGGTTTGGTCTGTAGGGACTAGGGCAGAAGCTTAGATCAAACCGATGGACTCCTGCGTTAGCTTCATATTACTATAACAAATATCTGAGATAATCGTGTTACAAAGAAAAGTTTATTGTAGCTCATAGTTTTGAAGGGTTTAGTTCATAATAAATTAGTCCCATTGCTTTTGGGCCTATGGCAAGGCAGCACATTATGGCAGGAGCATGTGGCAGAGAAAAAACACTTACCTCATCATGAGCCAGTGAGCAAAAGACAGCAAGGAGAGGACCAGAGTTCTACAGTTCCCTTCAAGGTCATATCCCCAATCACCTATAGACCTTCCACTAGGCTCCACCTATTAAAAGTTCTACCACCTCTCAGTAGCACCATGGACTGGGGACCAAGCCTTTAACACAAGGGCCTCAACATCCAAACTATAGAACATCCTATAAATTTATTTAACACGAATCACTTGAAAAGCTGTTTAAGAATAAATACCAATGCCTGCCACCTATTTTAATTGGACTGAAATGGGGCCTAAGGTCCCCAGTGAGTGTAATGAGTGGCCAGGTGGGTCCAGCTTTAGGGCACCACTGCCAGTCTGGGGCTGAGAATATCTTCTAGACTTTAAAAGGTGGTCTTGTGTCCTCCTTGAGAAATTCAAGTAGCTGTTTCCCAGCAAGGGGGCAGTAATTACTCACTGTGAAAGAGCATCATTTCTCCTTCCCTTCCTCACATGAAACGGAGAATCCACATGGACTGGAGTCCCATGAGAGCAGACGTACTACAGTAGAGAAGAAACCCACCTGCTTCAGCAGTCATGGCTGACGGACCTGCTTCCAGGGCCAGCAGTAGAACCCTTCAATTATCCAGAAGAATGAATACAGAAATGGTTGACCCCGAGGGCTGATTCTGTAACTGGGCCTCCTGGAAAAACCACATTTGGCCATGTCAGAAGGAGCACTGTCTCTAAACTCCTCTGAAGATTCTGTCACTGTCCCCTGTAACTCATTCCTCAGCCTCACAGCACTTGGAAACCAAGAAATCTTTCTCATATCTAATCCAAGTCCCTCCTACTGAAACTGAACTTCACTTTCCTTGCTTGTCCTTGGCAGAAACAAAGGACAGTTGTCCTCGCTGGGACAAAGCTCTGAGGACTAGTGCAGAGGCTGGTTGTAGGGGGTGGACACAGAATTGTCTGACCTTGGTTTGGAGTAAACCCTCAGGTAAAATTCTCTTCCTGCAGGATCCTGATGAGCTAAACAGAAGGACATTTGAGTTGAAGGTCTCAAATTTAATTCCCAGAATGAGTAATAATGACTTGCACCTATTATTGTTTATCCCCAGCTTTTTCATTTATAAAGTCAGACAGAATTGTGTTGTGGGAAGTTCACCTCTAATGAGCAGCCGTGCTCATTTGCACTGAAGTCTACTGCTCCTCCTCCCACCCTCCCACCTCCCACCAACCAAGAGCTGCACCTGAACTCTGTGAACTGAAATGAACGAGAGAGAGAAGTCAGTGTGTGGCCTGGCTGTTTTCTATAACCTACAGAAACTAGGACAATGCGAGCTGCACAAGGCTGTTGCATTAATATCTGTGAATTTGTTCTAAGGGACAAATTTGGATTGTTTAGGGGTTGCTAAACTGAACAGAGGCAGTCATCCGAGTACCTTAGAGGACCTACCTCTAGTGTCACCTTCCTGTTTGTTTGTGACTGTGTGGTCTGTGTTCACTGCTTTGCAATCACTCCCAGGACCTGCATGGAAGAAAAGATCCAACCTGAGTGGTGACTAAACATTTGAAGGGGAGTCTGTGATCTGTCTCGCTTCTTTCCCCACCTCCCGGCTGCCATGCTGTTTAGTTATTTTTTTTTTTTATTTTTACCAAGAACATGCATTGGTACATTGTATACCTAATGATCATAATCAACATGGTTATTTTGTACCTGTACATGATACATCTTGGTTTTCCCCCCTCTTCCCCTCCCCTCCCTTCCATTCACCCACCCCTCCCTATTCGCAACAAGTGTAGCTACACTTTACCATTTTTTTCCCCTTTCATCTTACTTTTCTTTTAACCTTCTTCTTTATCCCCCTTCATGCTGTTTAGTTATGAGTGTCTCTTTCCAGTTTTCCCATCGGGATAGCTATGTTCACAATGTTGTCTTCGGCAAACTACCAAAATAGAATTTATGATTCATTGACCCAAATTACGTTCCCGCTGACAATATCTGCAGAAATTCTGTTCAACAGTGGCTTGCCGACTTTACAGAAAGCATATATCGCTTGCTGGAATTCACCCATCCCAACAAGGCCAACCAAAGAGCAAATTAAATCTTATCTCCTCAGAAGTCCTTGATGAAGAACATCCTGGTCTTAGCAATTCACTGCATATTTTCAAAGAGCTTCAAGAAAGCAAGATTTTAGGGCTTTTTCTGTGAATCGTAGTTAAGGCCCAGGGTGTATGTGAGAGGCCACTGTGTAGGAGCAGCAGCCTTCTTTTCTTGAGCCACATCTCTGAGAGGAAGCTCCCATGGGAACTTACTTTGCACTCTGAGCTCAGTGAGGCATCAAAAACATTTTTCTCAGCAAGTAATGTATAGTGTCAGGCTCTGTCTTTGATTTCTCTTGCCTATGATCTTAAAGGGGAAGCAAAGTATTCTAAAAAACTCAGAAACCAAACATATTTTACTTCCCTTAGATAAATTTTTGTTTTAGTGATTTCTGCTTTGGTGAATTTGTCTCAAAATGAAATAAAATGAACATTTAAAACCTAGTTCACTGGTTTATAATCTGTTTAGTAAAGCTAAGCGAAATACTTGTAAAGTAAAATACAGATCCTCCTTGACTTATGATGGGATTGTATCCCAGTAAACTCACTATAAATCGAATATATTGGCTGGGGATTTAGCTCAGTGGTAGATCACTTGCCTAGCAAGCGTGAGGCCCTGAGTTCGATCCCCAGCACCCTGCCCCCAACAAAACTGAGTATATCACAGGTCGAAAATGCATTTAATGCACCAAATCTATCAAGCATCCTAGCTCAGCTCTGAGATTGTTTCCCCTCCTAATCATGTGGCCAATTGGGAACTATAGAAAAATAAAAAATTAGTAGATGCCAATGATAAGATGATGCAGATATTAGAGTTATCAAAGACTTTAAAACTACTCTTACAAAAATCCTTCAAGAAGTAAGGTTGAGCAATTCTGGACTGAATAGAAAATTTTAGCAAAGAAATAGAAGAAATTTTAGAATTAAATAATACAATAACTAAATTTTAAAACCACATTGAATTGGCTCAATAGCAAAATGGAGATGACAGAAGAAAGAATCAATGAATTTGAGAACAAGTTAATAGAAAATATCCAACCTGAACAACAGAGAAAAAAGACAGGGAAAAAAGATTAACAGAGCTTTGGAGACAAATGGAGCAATACTGAAATTCTAACCTTTATGTCACTGAAGTACCAGGAAGGAAATAGAATGAACAGAGTACAGGAAAAAACAAGTTGAATGGTCTAAAATGTCCCAAATTTGGTGAAAGACATGAATATATATTCAAGAAACTCAGTGAACTCTGAAAAGCACAAATCCAAAGAAATCCATATCAGACACGTCTCACAACTTCCTGAAACCCAGAGAAAAAAGCATCTCAGAAGAAATGAAGGAGTGGAGGAGGGAGAGGGAAATGGAGGGAGGTGGAGAAATTGAGAGGGAGAGAGCACAACAGAAAATAACAAAGAGCAGAAATCAACAAAATTGAAAACAGAAAATCAATAGAGAAAACTAAAAGCTGTTTCTTTGAAAAGAGCAATGAAATTGATCAATCTCTTAGTAAAACTGGTAAAGTAAAACAGCAAAGTTACAAGTTATTAATATCAGGGGTTAATATCAGGGGATAAGTAGAGGCTATCAGTACAAACCTAAACAGGCATTAAAAGGATAATGAGGAAATTACTATTCAAAAAAAAAATAAATAAAAACCAAAAAACACTGCTATGAACATACATTCAACAGACTATCAAAACTCACCCAAAATGAAAAAGACCATTTCAGGACAACTAGTGTTGTTTCTTTAACACGGCAAGGTCATGAAAAAGGTAAAGGGAAGAGACTGGTCCAGATTTTAGAATACTTAAGGGAACCAAGATATACCATGTACAGGTACAAAATAAATGTGATGAATGTAACCATTATATGTACATTGTACCAATACATGTTCTTGGTTAAAAAATTAAAAAAAATAAAAAATAAAATACTTAAGGAAGAAGGGTTTGGGAAGAAGCTCAGGGGTACAGTGGTTGCCTAAAAGTCACAAGACCTTGAGTTTAATCATCAGTAACACACACACACACACACACACACATGCACACACACGCATACATTGCCAAAGGGATGACTGAAACTTGATTAGAATTAAATAATACAGTAACTTGAATTTTTAAAAATATATGCTGACTTGGGGGGGTCTGGATTGCAGACTAAAGAATTACTGTTAATTTTTGAAGGCATGATAATGATAGTGGGATAATGGAGAAAAATGTCCTTAATTTTTGAAGATGGATATTAAAGTGTTTAATGATGAAATATTAGTATGTTTGTAATTTCTCTAAAAATAGCAACAAAAGTGAAAGATTTGAATAGATATTTCTCCGGAGAAGATATCGGGGCCAACAGCATGTGAAAATATATTTTACATCACTATTCCACAGAGAAATACAGATCAAAACCATGAAATGCTACCTCACACATTTGAGGATGACCGTTGCATTTTTTAAAATCCTGAAAAAAAAACTAGCAGAAAATAACAAACAAAGCCCCCCCCACTAAGAAAAAAATCTAGAAAACAGCAATATTGCCAAGGATGTGGAGAAACTGGAATCCTTGTGCATTGCTGTTAGAAATGTAAAGTGGTGCTGCCATTGGAAAATAGTACGGCTATGGAAAATAGTATGGAGGTCTCAAAAATTGAAACTAGAATTACCATATGGTCCAGCAATCCCACTGCCGAGTATATATCCAAAAGAGTTGAAAATGGGATCTTAAAGAGATATTTACATACCCACATTCACAGTAACATTATTTACAATAGCCAAGTGGTAGAAACAACTCAAATGCCCATCAGCAGATAAGTGAATAAACAAAATGTGACATATCCATATGTATTAGTTGCTTTTCTTTAGTCAATAGTTTGCAAGAGAGCAGATTTAATACAGAACATTTACAAATTACAACATTCACACATACAAGCCAAATGCAGGAAGAGTGCAGAACATCTATCTATGCCCTGGAGACCTGAAAGATCCAATCAAGGGCTGGGAGCCCGCAGCGCTGTCCGATGTATGTCCGTGTCTGCACCTTAAACCTGAAGAAATCTATACTGGAACCAGGATACAATGCTCATAGCAGAGACGAAGACCAGAGCTCCCCTGAAACCAACAGTGGCTATCCTTGACGACAGCAAGGCCCCGAGCTCCTTCTGTGACAAGAACAACCAAGTTCCCTTCAGGAGAACCAGCCACAACAGAACTTCTCCAGGGAAGCAGATGGTGCTGTCTTCTGCTCCTGTTCTCCTTTATGTTGTATCAGCAGTAACCTGCAGGTGGATCCTCTATGCCCAGAACTGCACCAACTCAGTCCAGCTGGGCGTTCCTGCTCAAGTTAATTACAGTCAGCCCACCACACCCTACAATGGAGAAGTATTCAGCCTTAAAAAGAAAGGAAATCTTGTCACATGCTACAACATAGATAAACCTTGAGAGCATTATGCTAAATGAAATAAAGTAGTCACAAAAATAAATACTGCGTGATTTCACCTATAGAGATATCTAAAGTAGTCAAAGTCAGAAGCAGAAAGTAGAATGGTAGTCAGCAGGGCCAGAAGGAGAGAGGAGAAAGAGGAGCTTTTCAATAGGTACTGAGTTTCAGTTTTGAAAGACGAAAATGTTTGGAGATCTGTTGCGCAAATATACGTGACACTGATAACTACCTGCTTCAAATGGTTAAGCTGGTAAATTTTATGTTACATGTGTTTTATCCCAATTAAATTTTTTTTAATTCAGAAAAAAACACTCTGGGAAACAATAGCAATTATTCAACTTAAATGATATAGAATTTTTTACTCTATTAGTCTGTATGTTTGAATTTTATAATTTTTTTGTTCATTTTTGAGTCGGGACCTTGCTGTGTTACCCAGGCTGATCTTGAACACCTGGACTCACAAGGGATCTTCCTGCCCCATCCTCCCGAGTATCTGGAGCTGCAGACACACAGCCAATATTCACAGCCTGATTTTTATAACTCTTTAAAAGTATTAGCATATAGTTATATCCCATGTATGTTGAATGTAAATAGGTCTTCTGGAGGCAGTTCTTCTCTTACCCTGTTTTTATCTGGAGGTGTCCCATCAGAATCGCATCTCTCATGAGTGATAGGGATTTGCAAGTCCATGAGCACTAGGAATCTACTGGAGGGCTGGATGGAGACAGAAAACGTGGTTATAGCACACACAAACTTCCTGTAAAAGCCTCTCCCCTTCTCCCTCCCCACCCCCACCCTCCTCCTGTCTACCCACAACCCTTCCAAACTCTGTTCCTTACGTCAGTCACTATATGCCCCTCTCCCTCTCTTTCTGTATGGGGTCTGTAAGCTTCCCTCTGGGCTGACTTTGTTTTCTCTCTCTCTTCCTCTTTCACATTATCTTAGTTACTTTTCTCTCATTGCTGAGACAAAATACCTGACATGCAAAATTAGGGGAAGAAAGGTTTATTTGGCCTACAGTTCATAGAGGTTTCAGTCCACAATAAGCCGGATCCAAGGCAGGATGGCCTGGCACACAGGCAGAAGGCAGCAAGGCAAGCAAGGTAGTGAAAAGGGCAGGCATGCCTCCTTCTATCCCTTATACCTTATCCAGGCTGCCAGGATTAGGGCGGTGCCAAACCAATCAGTGGATTGATTTAGTAATCACATGCCCTTAATCTCAGCATCACACACTCTGGATTCAACCACCTCTGGAAAAGCCCCATCTATGACCGCATGAGGCTTTGGGGAGACATCTAGACACAAACCATAACATTCCACCCCTGGCCCCCCAAAGACTCAGGCATATCCCTTTATGCAAAAGGCATTTAGTCCATCTCCAAGAGCTACCAAAGTCCTAACAGTTTCAGCATTGCTGAAAAGTCCAAGTTCAAAGTCTCCTCTGAAAATTTAAGGCAAACTCTTAGCTGTAAGCCCTGTACAAGTGAAAGGGAAGTTAAACACTTCCAACACACAATGGTACAAAGTAAACATTTCCATCCCATAAGGTACAAACAGGTGAATACAAAGAATGGGACCAAAGCAATTCTGAAATCCAGCGGGGCAAACATTAAGTCCTGTAGTCCCATGTGCAGCATCAGAGATGATTTGTGGTGAAGTCTGAACTCCAAAGGGCTTGGATGGCTCCGCCCCTACGGCACTTCCGGTGGTGGTAGCTCCCACGGCTTCCTTCTTGGGCTGGTTCTGCTCCCTCTTTGCAGTTTTCCTCAAGCGATCCACGCTCCTGGCTTCTCCACACTTCTGGGGTCTTCACTGCACCTTTGGCTTCACGCCCACAGCTTCACACACTGCCCTCTCAGGGGCACACTGCCTGACCTCTCAGGCCTTCTTCTGAAATCTGAGTGGAAGCCTCCCTGACCCCACAACTCTTGCATTCTGCATGAACCTGAAGCCAGGGCCACGAGGATGATGCCAGGGTCTGCTGCCAGCTGGAGCAGAAGCCAGGCTTCCTTCACTCTTGTCTGTAGGTGTTGTGTACCTTGATCGCTGAGCACTCTAAACCAAATCCAAGGACTAACTTCCCCAGGCCACCGCTGTTCTGGAACATGGTGCTCTGGGGCATTCTTCTCAAAGCAAAGTCTTTCGCCTTTCCAACTCCAAGGCTGCAAAGGCTGGAGTCCTGCTGTTTCCTGTAGTATCCTTGGGCCATCTTTTCTCTCATCTTCTTCTGAAATACCCGGATTTTTCTTGCTGGTTTTTTCACCAATCAATTTCTACTGCATTCCATCTTTGCAGACCACAACTTTACTGGAGCTTCCTTTACTGGCAAACTCGCAATATTTTGAATCATTCTGCTGGGCTCTTTGTTCTTGGTTTTCAGCATAGCTAAAAGCCTCCAACCATCTCCATGCCACTGCCTTGACATTAGACTGCCTTGAAATTTCCTTTGCAAAATTAATAAATAAGTCCACTGCCCTTGATCTCAGTCTCAGGCAAAGTCTCTGGACACAAGAAAAATTCAGACAAACTTTCTGCCAAGCCGTAACACACATGGTCTGGAGTCCAACAGCCAGTGCGGTCCTTCTTCCCAGCAGAAACCTCCTGAGCTTTACTGGCAAATTTCCTTTCAGCATTCTGGTCTTCTGAGCTCTAACCAGACTCTCCCGATATGAACCTACAAAGGCTTCCCAAGGCTTCTCTTGTAGGTGACATTTCCAAACCTTTCCTAAATCTTCCCCTTCCCACAAGCCAGCTCCAAAAGCTGCTAAACCACATGGTCAGGTATAGTCACAGCAACAACCCCACTTCTCTGGTATCAAATTTCTATATTAGTTACTTTTCTAGAGTCAGTGGTTTACAAGACAGCAGATTTAATACAGGACATTTACAAGTTACAACATCACCCATAAGCCAAATGCAGGAAGAGTGTCGGATATCTATCTAGGCACTGGAGACCCAGAATATCCAATCAAGGCTGGGAGCCCACAGCACTGTTCCATGTATGTCTGTGTCTGCAGATGATGGCTGAAGAAATCTTTACTGGAACCAGGATATGATGCCCGCAGCAGAGATAACAACCAGAACTCCCCCAAAGCAACAGCAGCCATCCTTGATGACAGTAAGGGCCCAAGCACCTTCCTCGACAAGAACAGCCGAGTTCATTCAGGGAAACCAACTGCAATACAGCGTCCCCTGGGAAACAGCCAGCAACTATCTTCTGCTCCTGTTTTCCTTTATGCTGCATCGGCAACAATCCTCAGGTGGATCCTCTACGCCCAGAACTGCAGCAACTCAGTCCAGCTGGGCGTTCCTGCGCAAGTTGACCACAGTAAGTCCACCACACACCTTATCCCAAAATCTGGCACAGCTTTAGAAAGACAAAAGCTCTTTATCAGTCTGTCTTCTCTGCTTGGGATCTTCCGTTCACCCGGGCTGGGTACGAACTCTAAGGAGCTGCTGGGTGAAGTTGCTTCTTGGTGTCTTGGGTTTTACTGATACATACAGAAAGGGAGAGTAGCATTGTCTTGTCCTCTCTGAAGACAAATTCCTTAATCTATGAAGGCATTTTCATATGTTGGGGCTTGGAAAACAACACCCCAAAGCATTGGCACCTTGGCGTGCTGAGTACTCTGGGCTGAGAGATGCCAGAAGAGCCTTGGAGCATCTATTTCTGTCCTTCCCTGCCCTTCTTTCTCCTGCTCCTCTTTCTCTAGCAAGGCAGGTCATAAAAATTCAGGGCCCTGTGGTCCAAAGCCAGCCATAAAAATCTAAAAATGTCACTCTACCCTCTGCTTTGTCTCTCTGTGTAGGACTTGGCTATAAAGTTCTCTGATCCACTTTTCCTGATAGTCGATCATAAGACCCTCATACTAGAAGGAGTTCCGGCCCATACCTGAGAAGAGGGAATGGCATACAGAGAGGCCAAGAAGAAGCTGGACAGCCAGGTTTTGCTGCCCACCTCTCCTCAGTCTAGTACCATGAAATCAGACCTTTTGTGGGTAATCACATTTCTGCATGGCTGATGATTCTTCATTAAATCAAAGCATTAAAATGGACAGTATTCCCCGGGTCTTTGGGCCTTTACTTCTGAAGTCTCCCATGTTGCATGAAATTTGGATTTTAAAAAAATCTGTTGCTGGGTGTGGTGGGGCACACCTGTAATCCCAGTTACTCCAGAGGCAGGATGATCTCTAAACTGACACCAGGCTGGGCAATTTAGCAAGACCCTGTATCAAAATAAAAATAAAAGGGCTGGGGAAGTAGCTCGGTGGAGAGAGGGGTGAGGGGAGAGGAAGAGGAAGAAAATGTGTTTCGCATTTCTTTCATTGAGCTGTCTTTTATTACAGGGTTGTTGGCCATGACTCTTACGATGAGTGAGGAAAGGTATCACACCTTTCGACCCCTGCACATATGCATTTTTTTATCCATTTATTTCTTCACAGATGTGGGATACTTTCAAAGTACAAAGGATTCTTGCAGGTCATTGTGGGCCAACATCCTAGTTTAGATTAAGATCACTGGGAAACACAAGAACATTTCCGTGTTCCCACATCATAGGAGAGACTATCTTTTTACATCTGGATGTCACATTCAGGATGATAACAGAACTATTGTCAATGACTTACCACCCATTTATGAAGGACCCACCCTGTGCAAAGCACTGTTAGGACTTTGAGAAACGGCTGTGAGTTTTAAAAGAGGATTTATTCGCACAGCTCCATCCCGAAGTAGCAAAGTGTTGTTGCCTACTTCTGTAGAATCCTGCTTGAACTTTGCAAATTCTTTACTGCATGTATACAGAAGTAGGAAAATGTGTCTCTGCTATATGAAAATATAAGTTCACTCTGAGAGAGATAGTGGCTGGCCCTGAGAACGGTCCACCTCCAGGGCAGCATCTCCATTTCCGGTCAGGACCCAGGTTCACCTGGGCCCCCAGGAGTTTTATTAGATGAGGAGACCTAGTTGCCCCCAGGGAACACAGAACTTCCAACACTGACTCTGGATTTTAAAGCCAGACATTTCTCTCTGAGTCTCCCTATTTCCTTTCCCTTTCCCACTACCCAGTGACCTAAGTCTGTACAACTTCCTTGAGTAAGCAGAAGTTCTGCCTTGGGCAGGGTCACCTCCAAGGAGGAATCCTTGCCTGCCTGGATGCCTGTGGCCTGGCTTTAGACCTAGTATCCCTGTCAGGACAGCTTCTTTGCCAATTGGACCAATCCCAAAGTCGAACCTATCGTCATACCTACCATTAATTCACGCTGAAGGACTTGTGTCTATTACTATAAGGCAGAGGGGGAGATCTAGGCTGGTCCTCCAGTCAGCATTGTCCTACCACACATTTCTCAGTATGTCACCATTTCTGTCCCACACAAGGACCTGGTCAGCAAACTGGGTGAGAAGAAACTGAGAGGAGACAAAACTTCACATTTGAATCCTTTGAAGCCAGGGAGGATGCTAAGCCTCTCCGTGCACTAGCACCAGGCTGTTAGAGCTCAAAGCATTTGGTGTGTCCCATATGTAGCATCTGTACAGTCTGAGCTTCCTGGTTTCTAAATGTAGTCATGTTTATCTGCACTGTTGCCTTGGTAGAGTTCCCAGTCCTGACGATGCTTCCCAGTTACCTAGGGAGCTGATTACAGACCCCAGGGAGGCCCGCTCTGCAGGTCTGATGTGCTGGGGCCCAGGAATCTATTTCTTAACCATGCATCTGGGGTGATCTGAAGTAGCAGGTGCATGAGCTAGTGCCTGGAAATGACTGGTGCACATCAGCGCTCTGGATAAATTAAGAGCCTAGTTGACTTAACATCCCTGAATCTTAGATAGCGACTGTGTCGTTTAGGCTATTCTGAATCCAGTTATCACAGACTTAGTTCTGCATATCTCCAATCCACCCTCGAGAAAGAGGTGGCTAATGTGGAAAAGCTCTTATGCATGAAGAGATGCTTGAATGAACTGGCATTTCCCCTGAACAGTGCTCAATAGCCTTTTAAAAATTCAACACAACCGACTGTATTTTAAAAAAAAATTTTTTTTTCCAGTCCTGGGGGTTGAACTCAGGGCTTTGCATACTCTAAGCACGCTCTCTACCACTGAGCGACGTTCCCAGCCCTGGTAGTATCACTTCACCTTGTTCCCTTCCTGTCATCCTGCCTTCCCGTGCGGCTTCCTCTAGAGGACACTTAGAACATAAAGTTCCAAAAATACTGGACACATGCCAAAACCAGTGTCTTCATGAAATTTCCTGTTTGTTTGTAATGTTTCAAGGTTACAAACTACCACAAAGGACCCAATCAGAAGAAAATGGAGTAGTCATCATCATCAATCCATTTATAAGACCAAATTTAGGAATTCATCACTGCATTCCCACAAATCATCCCTAGATTTAATTCTACAATAGCAATAGAATGGAAACAAATTAAATGGCTGGGAGTAGGGACTGGTTAAATGAGTTATACTACATCTACACAATGGAAAATCATGCAGGTCTAAAAAAGAATGAGAAAGTTTTTGTGCCCTGATTTGGAAATATCTTTATAGACATAATGTTAATTAAAAAAATAAAAGCAAAATGCACAGTCAATGACAGAACATATGTGTTTTTTTTATCAAATTATATGCTCATTTCTGGAAGGATATATTTTAAAATAACTTTCTCCTTTTTTTTGCCTCCTAGAGAACTATATGGCTGGGGAAGGGGGAGTATAAGCAAAGATTCCTATGTGACGTTTTAAACTTTAATTAATATATTCCCTATTAAAAACATTAAATTTGGAATATATGGACACGTTAACAACTCAAGTATCTACACTGATTATAGGAACACAGGTAATCCAAATAGAACTAAACTTAAAAGTATTTATATCGCGTTTTACTTTTTTTTAACAGTAGATTTGCCTCCCCAATCATGTTTTGTTCACCCTAATTTTAGACCACATCTGCGTTACATGAACACATACCAGTTGGACAGTAGGAGGAAGCAGCTAATAGGCCAGACTGGGAAGAACATTTCCTTGGGTGACTGTTATGCAAACAATGAAAAGCAGCCGTGATGCGCAGCCCAGGTGTCTCTGACAGGCGACCACATTAAAGTTGAGACCCTTTACGAGGGTGTCCTAGTGTTTGCACTCTCTCTTACTAACTGTCAGAGTCTGAGGCAATGTGAAATTATGGAGACTGATCATCAAAATGATCCTGATTGTTCTGCTCCTTGTAGCCACGCTTTGCAGCCTCCTCATTACAATTAGAGTTGTAGCTCTTCTTACTAAGAGCTAGAATTTACTTCCCTACCTCTTGGACTCTGGGCTGAACTTTTAACTTGCTTTAGCCAATACAATGAAGCAAAAGGAATGGTGTGCCACATCCGAACCCAGGCATTAGAAGACCGCCCGCACTTCACTCCCTTGCTTGGAACATAGCCTTGGACGTGAGTCCAAATCTGGGCTCACCTGCTAGAATGAAAGACCACATGGACAAGAGCTCTGGGCATGTGAAAGAGCCCTCACATGCAAAGCCAGCCTGCAGGTGCCCTGCCAATGAGCTCAGACACGTGAGAGAGCCGCTGAGCTCAGAGCTGCCCAGCTGACCTGAATTCACTCTGCGCATCTTGTTTTAAAGTGTGATGTTTCGTGGTTGTATCTTACATGAAACTACCGGGGCAAGAGACAGCTGGTACAGAACCCTTTGCTGTCCCTTCTTTCTTTCCCTTCTCTAGTACTATACTGCTGCCTTCTTACTGCCTGCTGAGGAGTTCAGACATGCCACCCCAAAATATGCTGCTCTGGCATAGTGACTATCTTGAGTAGAAGGAACTTATCAAAGCAACAGGTGCATGATCACCCTCAACTTTGTCCTCTTTCTTAAAAGCAGGAGATGAAATTCTCAAGTGAAAGATGCCCTCCTATACCCTGATGGAAAGTGTCTGATCAGGACTGGAAGAGGATGGAAATCTGCACAAGCAAACATTGTTAGACTAAACTCCTCCACCCCCATAACTATCCTAACCCAAGCCCGCGGGCCCTTGAGCCTCGTCGCATTTTCATGATTTACTCCTCTTTGTCCAATTCGGTAAGCGCTCTACTCCATGGCTTTGGGTCTTCGCTTCTTTATGCCATGTACAAATTGTATTAAATAAATCTGTATTTTTCTTGTGGATCTCTGTTATGCCAGCTTAATTCTCAGGCCCAGCCAAAACACCCCGAGAGGGAAGAGGTAAAGCCTGGTCTCCCTGCATGACCTCTTAGTACCCACTGTAAGCTCAGCTTATTGAAGAACCCATCGTGTGTCAGATTATTCCTGTGTAGTCCCTGGCCTTGCAGAATGGACAGTCATGCACAGAAACAGAAGGCACTGAAATGTGCACCGAGTACCACGCACACATAGGAGAGGTCAGCAAAGCTTACCGGCAATGAACTCTGAGCGGTCTCACACAGTGAGTAAAAGTTAATTGGTCAAAGCATGTGCAAGGGTTTTCCAGGAAAAGTATATAACAGTAGAAAAGACATGGAGGCTTGTGTGCGAGAGGCCAGCAAGCAGTAAAATGATCCTCCCGCTTTCTCCCATGGCTGATCTCCTCCAGCCTCAAATCTTCACAGCTCCGCTTCTGCTTTTTTGTGTTCCGTGTTGCCCCGATTGTAGAGTTTATAGTGTAGTCTCTTAGCACCTTGCCACTCATAGAGTGGCCAGCAGCCACCACGTCACTAGAGCTTTATGGAAATATAGATCAGGCCCCACCCCAAACCTACCTGGGAACCTGCACTTTAACCAGATCCTGGGATAGTTCATATACACTTTAGAGTTTAAGAAGTGCTTCGTTACAGTTTTGGCATTGATGGGAAGGTGCAACTTGCCCTACGACATAACCATGCTTTATGAACCTCTCCTAGTAACTCTTGCAGAATGTGAGAGTTTGCCAAAAGGTATATTCTTTGTGCCAGCTACGCTTCCAGACTGCCTTTTAACATAACTGTCTTTCTTGACAACAATGCTTACCTACCTAATTAGGTTGTGGACAAGGGCTACATTTCTTTGATTTGCTCCTCTTGAGCACCTACGGGCAGAAAGACAGACAGAGACAGACTTTCCTTTACTAGTCTGCTATCTAATGAGAGGATGAAGTTCACTACAAACCGTGATGCAGAATTTCAAGGCTTGCTCTACTTCTTGCCAAGGGGTTTTCCCTGAACAAGCTTCTCGATGCCCCTGAGCCTCAGTTTTCTCACCTATAAAACGGAAAGAACGCCTAAGTTGCAAGTTCATCATCGGGATTAGAGATGATGAGTATAAAGTTCTGGGAAAGCTCCACAGTCAACCCTCCTCAACTGTGGTGGAAGCTGTCATGGTAAATAACAATAACGATGACAGTAATGGTAACAAGAGGAGGAGTAGTAGTAGTAGCAGTAGAGGTAAGTGGTATTAAGAGAGGGTTAAACTTACTCTAGTAGTGCCGAAAAGGAAGTGGGTGCATTTAATACGGAAATCAGAACAGCTTTGTAGAAGAGCTGGTGCTGGAAATGGCAATTGAGCCTAAAACAGGCGAAATTGTAGAGAGAGTGTGTTGTAGGTGATGGAAATTAAATAAGTAAACACATTTCCAGAGATGAGATTGCACAAGGCAGATTTGGGAAACCAAGAACTAATCTGCCTTTTTTCTCCCTGTCTTGTGAATTTATCACTAAGAGCACTTTTTTAAGAAAAAAACAATTAGATCACTTAAAAAATATTTATCTGTTTTATGCAATTAACAAGTTGCCTGTACTGTAAAGATTAAAATGACGGGAAATAAGATCTCCCAGAAAATCTGGGCCATATGTTACTTCACAGTGTGGTTGTACATACAGCTTCCGCCGTGGTGTTGGCTGCCTGCTGCCCAGACTGAGCAGGGTGAGCTCGGGACAGAGCCTGCTTCATCATGAATGCTTCTGACTTCTCTTGCTAACACGTCCCCTCCACCACTCAAGAATGCACAGAGCATTTGCCAGGTCGGGAATGCCTGGCCATGACAGCACCATTTGCAAAGCAAAGAGTCTATTTATGAAGATAATGGCAATACCCAGGCCAAGCCCACCGTGGGAGAACCTTGCCTCCTAATTAGCAAGAGCACTGAATTTTAATGAGGACGCCTTGCTAGGAAGTTGGCTCCTGCCTTGACTACCAACGAATCTGGGGCAGAGAGAGCACTGGCAGAGCGAATGCCGAGCAGGTGAGGAGAACAAAACACAGAAAATGCATTCATCTCTTGGGAACTTTACACCTCAGAATTATTTCATTTTCTCATTATCTTGGCTGTCTCCACATAAGCTGTTTCTCTAGGAGCAAACGGCTCTCCGAAGATGTGGTGGATCTTGTGTAAACTAGCATCCCTGAAACTGCTGGTAGGAGGAGCAGAAGAATAAGAGGGGTGGCAGTAGAGGCTCACAAATATGGAGATTTGATTCCATTTGAAAGGCAATTGAATCATTGCTAAGAGACCTAAGAGCAATGGAATACTTTGCATTTTTCTGGAGGAGCAAGAAAGAATAGCCATGACTCCTACCTTCATGAATCCTGTGGAAGTGATCTGATAGTGAAGGTAATTTAAGTAGGAACTTCAAAATCTGTTGCTGGATGCTGTTGGACTACTCCTGACGGATGACATAAAGAAACTAGAATTCCTTAGTATCTATGTTGTTTCCAAATCCTGGCACAAGGAGAATGATCTTCCTACTGAAAAGGGTGAATGACAATTCATAGGTGGGGATAGCTGCTCCAAGATGCATAAAAGAAGGGTGAAAACACCCTAATGTTTTAAAGACTTCACATCTTGGGTCCATGTCATATATACCCACCAATACCAAGAGGATATACAACTCAGAAGATTGAAGCCTAGCTGGTTATCTTTGGTGCATCAAGGACAACCAGAGAAGTACTGGAAGACAGAGATACCTTTGGAAATAGATAAGACTCTGAGAACTGCAGTCATTGAGTTTTGCAATGAGAATAAGCAAGATAAACCATAGAATTTTTAAAAGAATGCCTGTGGGCAATTTGAAGAGGAAGACATGATCTTTAGGAGTAGGTAGAAGATCATCACAAAAGAAAAACAAACAAACAAACAAAAAGACATGGTAGAGACTGCTAATTACCCCTCGGGGTCTATTTGTTTATTTTGCCATAGTGACAGAAATTTTAGTAGGGCTAATATAGGCTGTATTAGTTTCCTGTTGCTGCTGTAACAAATCACCAAATTTAGTGGCTTAAATCAACAGAGATTTATTATTTTATAGTTTGGAGTCCAGAAGTCTAAAATGGATTGGTGGGACTGCATTTCTTCCGAAGACTAGAGAAAGACAATTTGTTTTTGCCTTTTTCCAGCTTCCAGAGGCCACCTGAACTCTCTATTATGGACCCTTCTTCTATCTTCAAAAGCAGCAACATAGCATCTTCATCTCTTTGTGTCCCGTCTGCTTTCATCCTCTGCCATCACCCACTCTGACTCTCCTGTGTTCCTTCTAGAAAGATCCTTTTGATTGCACTGGGCCCTTCAAGATACACTAGGATAAACTCCTCCTCTCAAAATCCTTAATTTAACCATATCTGCAAAATCTCTTTACCATGTAATGTGATGTATTGGTGGGTTTCAGGGATTGGGGTACTTTTAAGAGCCCTGACTCAGCCTACCTTCATTAGCCAGAATAGAAACTAAATTTCCCAGCTGGGCATGGTGGCTCATGCCTGTAACCTCAGCACTCTGGGAGGCTGAGGTAGGAAGATCAAAAGTTGGAGCTCACCCTAGGCAATTTAGTGACTTCATTTGATCCTGTCTTAAAATTAAAAATATGAGAGAGAAAGGTGTAGCTTGGTGAGAAGGCCCTAGGTTTAATCTTCAGCAATGAAAAAAAGAAAAAAGGATGGAAGGAAAGAAAGAAGGGAGAGAGGAAGAGAAGAAAGGAGGGAGGGATGGAAGGAAGGAATGAAGGAAAGAAGGAAGGGAGGAAGCAGGCTTCTTAGACTCACTTACACCTGCTTTAGAATATGTGACCAAATTCTGGTAATGAATATGAGCTGTGAAATTTGTTGGAATTGAAATGGACTCATTATGAGAAGCCCTAAATAAACAAACCTAGAAGGTTATGAGTTCTTCTGCAAATATGTCTGATAACAAGAAATATTCTTAAAAGTCTCTTCCAGAATCACAATCTTATACACACAAAAATATACTCTACAAGGACGCTTGCCCAACAACTGCCTGTCTAATCTTGGACAGACCTCACTCTTATTAATGATCCTTGGAACCAAGGATCATTGTTTCAAAATATCTTATGTCATCTTCCTCGTTGTGCCTGTAAAAACTTTCCCTTACCTCAACCTCCTTGAGGATACACAGAGTTTACTAAGGTAAACAGATTCTCATATTGCAATTTCGTATTCATCTTTGAGGAATCTCTCTCTGTTATTTATATTGATAAAGCAAAGTGAAGTGTTCTCCTTCTGTTACCCTCTTAAAGGAAACTCTGTGCTATTTGCTGCAAAGTGAACCAGTGAGACTCTGGGGACCTGGCAGAGGAGGCCAGTACCTGGGTGCTGTTTAACAATGAGCACCTATTCCCCTGATAATTTCATGGATCAAAGCCACCAGACCAGCTTGGACTTTTGCATGAAGGAAATTGTTAAAGGTGTGCAGATATAACTATCTCCTACTACTTAATATACTGCTCAGGTAGACTAAGGGACTGTAACTGACAGAGCATTTAGGGACTTCAGCAGCATTTATGAAAGTCTCTTACTGTATCTGTGTGCTCAAGATGAAGAAATGTGGGTGAAAGCCAAGAAAAACGAGGTGGGTTTATAACTGCTTGAGTGACCGTAAGAGTTCAGATTAGTGGGTTGCTATTAATCTCTGTGGAGCAGTTTTAATGTTATAGCCCTGTTACAGTCCATGCTCTGGACTGGTCAGTCCACAGCTGAAATGTTTAACTTTCTTCCATGGGCTTCACTTGAAGAGGGCTACAGACATGGGAAAGGATGTCAGGGGTAGCAGTGTAACAGTAAAGGACTTGAAGCCACATCCCTGAGGAAGGTAACGACATGAGAGGGGCCTTCAGATTCTCATGGAGCACCTATCAGGTAGAAGGCATAGTGCTAAGTGACACGGGGTAGAAAAGATGAAGATGATTTTCCTTGCCCTCATGTGGCTAAAAGGAAGAAGGTATTTATATACATATGAATTTATATAAATTTATGTAAATGTGTATGCATGAGTCGATTTTCATTGCTGCGACCAAATGCCTGAGAAAATTAACCTAAAGGAGAAGAGATTTGTTTTGGTTCATGGTTTCAGAGGTTTCAGGCCAAGGTTAGCTTGCTCCAAGGAGGAAGCACCATGGCAGAGGGCATAGCAGAGGAAAGCTGCTCATCTCATGGTGGCTAGGAAGCAGAAAAAAGGGGAAGAGCCAAAGAGGAAGGGGCCAGAGACAAGATAGGACTCCCACAGTCACATCCCCATGCCTGACCCAGACACACCCAGAAGTATACTCTACTAATTTTCCAGGCTTCTCTCAAACCAATCGAGGTGACAATTAACTGCCACTATACACAAGATAATACTTAGTTTACAGAGAGGCCTATTAAAAACCTATTTGCGGGACAGGTGGGTGTGGTGGTGCATGCCTGTAATCCCATGACTTGGAAGGCTGAAGCAGAACCATGAGTTTGAGCCTATGCTGGACTGCCTGGTGAGACCCTGTCTCAAAAAAACAAAAACAGATAAAAAGAATCTATTTGTGGAGATTTTCTTGTTTTGTTTACATTTTGTTTATGTTTTCTCATCCTAGAAAACAATTATTTTTT